>CATNWA010012956.1:0-11029 GCA_951230385.1 Staurois parvus
TTCATATGTAAATAGCGGCTTCAATTGCTTCATTCATGATGTATATATTTGGCTGCAAGGTGTGCATCATTATGTAACAAGTGGCTGAAAAGTGGCGCCATTCTTATGTAGAAATAGCAGTGGCAATCATATGGTCATAATATCCCCCTGAGGTTCCAGCCACCAACACATCTGCTGGTGGTCAGTATAAAATTCAGCCACCTTACATGGTGTGCCCAAGAAACGTACCTTCCATTAATCCCAGACACCAACTCAAACAACTCATACACACTCCTTTGATTATCTCACGCCGATGACCTACTTGCAACTCCCCTCCGGTCACCGGCCAACGCCAAGTGGCAAGCGTCTCCCCCCGCGCTTGCAGACCGTCCGTGAACTTCATCAGCGCTAGACATCATCCACCTCACAAACCGCTCCACCCTCATCTTTCCTCCACCCTTCCCCTGCTGGCCTCTCCTACCCTCCACTGCATCCCGAAGTTGCCCAACGCATCAAAATAAAAACAACTAACACCTGACCTACAAAGCCGTTCACAACACTAGCTCCACTGACTACCTCACCTAACCTGATCCCCAATACCCCAATCCCTACCCCGTACCCTTATCTCTCCTCACAGGACCTCCATTCTATTCCTGCTCCCTGGTCTCTCCTCCTCCCATGCACGACTGCAAGATTTCTCCAGGTCCTCCCCCTATCCTCATGGAACTCACTGCCCCAATCCATCAGACTGTCGCCTTCCCTCCTCACAATTCAGGCGCTCCCTCAAAACCCATCTCTTAAGGGAAGCCTACCCCACCCACCTAAAAAACAAAAAAACGTCCAAGGCCTCTCCACATCATTCCTCCCACCACTTACATTTCACCCTCAGCCCACTTCCATACTGGTACCACATCTACCCCTCCCTGCCAAAATTTGTAAGTCTCGAAAGAGTAGGGCCCTATTACCCCTCATAACGATTGTTTGTTATTTGTTGTACTTGAGCCATGTATTGTCGCCCCCTATATTGTACACGGCGCTGAGCAAAAACACCCTTTGGCGCTATATAATACTCGATAGTAATCATAATAATAATAATAAAATCATGCATATTATGCCCCCCTATGATGTTCCAGCCACCAACACTTCTGCTGGTGGTCTGTAATAAATTCACCCTTACATTGGTGGCCAGTGTAGAAATGTATGGAATGTCAGGTGTAAAAATACTCCATTACATTGGATGTCCAGTGTAAAATTCTTCATACATTGGTGGTCTGTGCAATTCACCCCCACCACTCGCCACTGATCTCATCTCCCCCAAGCACTGCCACCGATCCCATCAGCCCTCCCCCTAGTACTACCACTGATCACACAATCCCCCCCCCCCATTCCCAGCACTGCTATTTGATCCCAGGAGTCCTAGGAGTTTTCTGTCTATTTGTTTGTTATCTAACTTCAGTCCATGATGTGCAGGGCAGTGAGAAGATGATGCTGCTGCAACTTTTCAGTCAAACCAACGCAGTGAGATGTAATTAAGTGCTGTAACCACAAGTCAACCAATAAGTTTGCGGTAAGGAAGTAAAATTAACCTCTAGCAACCAGTTGGGGGGGGTTGAGTGGGTAATGATGTGCATAAAAAACCACTAACAACCAATAGGTAGAACAGTAATAATGTGCAGTTGCAGTAACCTCAACAAACCAGTTAGCAGTAATGATTGTGCAGTAACCTCTAGCAACCAATCAGCAAGCAGAAACCATTTACTGGTAAACCCTCTATCAACTAATCATTGAGCCACAATGTGTGCTGTGACCCTTCTAGCAAAACCAGTCAGTGAGTGGAATGATATGCTGTAACCTCTGGCAGTCAATTGCAAATTGCTGCCCTGATTTGCTGCAGTAAACTGATTTTTTGAGTTTTAGCCTGCTACTGTATTTATTGTATTTCTCAGAGACAGGTGGAGAGACAAATTGCTAAGGGGGGGGGGGCGTCAAGAAAAGGTTTGCCCAGGGCCCAATCACTATTAAAAGATGGCCATTTGCAATGACCTCAATACCTCCTGTTCTTCTGAGGTCACCCCATCGAAGCTCTTGGTTCCATCCATAGGAACCTTTGGGGTGCGCACCTGGGGGGCACACTCCCAAGCTGGGATGTTGTTATGTCTATAGACACACATTAGCTAAGCTTGGCACCTCCCCCTGCTCCCTCCTCACAGGATTTGATTTGACTAGCAGACAGGAGCCAATGGCAATGCTGCCTTTGTGTCCTTTGAAGAGGGGAGAGGGGGGCAAGGACAAGCCATGTCTATGGATACAGCAGGGCCTCAGGAAAAGCTCACCCATTGCTTGTGCCCACATAGCACACACAGCATGCTATGGGGGTAGACACAAAGGAAGAGGAACCAAGAGTTGTTTGCGGGGGGACCCCAGAAGAGGAACTTTGGAGTATGCTTTGTGCAATACCACAGAGCATTGTAAGTATTACATGTTTAATATTTTAGATGAAAAAAATAGTCCTTTACAAGACCACTCTGCAATGCTCATCTATGTAAGTGTCTCCAGTACAGGGGCAGCCATCTTGGCAAAGTCATGGTAAAATCCTGGAAAGAAGGTGATTGGCTGTATGAAAAAAAGCAAGGGGAGAAGGGTTGGCAGATTGTGGAGAGGAACTGAGAGGACAGTCGTAAAGGAGATGAGTTAAAAAAAAGGGACTGGCCTGCTGACTGAATGGAGCGGGACTGTATTTTTAGCTGAACAGAACCCTGCCATAGCATGATCACAATCCGGGTAAGTACCTCAACGAGACTGCTCATTGTACAAGACCATTGCCTAGGAGACAGGAGGATTGTTCTTCCTGGGAAGGTTTGAGGTGTGACTTGACAGACCTGGGGAGATCATATGGTACTACAGAGCACTCTTAAAATAATGGAAAGAGAGGGACTGTCTCATCAGGATTGAAAGAAAAACATCAAACCTACTTCTATTTCTATCCACGTCCTTGAACTGAATCAGAGAGCTCATGTATGGAGACCCAGAAGAGACCCCCTGGGTCTGGTAAGAGACGAACATTACACAAGTGATTTGTTTTCTGCTGGGAACTGTTGTGCTTTCTTCAAGGACTCCAATTATGCCAGGCAAAGATTTTGGCTCACCATTTCGTGGGCCATTGGGAGAAAACGGTAGACAGTTAGAATTGTCCTTATATACTGTTTCTAAAAAGCAACTGCTTGGTAAAAGCAATTCAGTTCTGTTAAATTAATTGATAGTCAGAATACTGCAGGTGTTTTAATCCATATCTCTCAGAGTAACTTTATTGCCTTAACAAAAAATAAATTAACAAAAATAAAACTGTGTGCTAAAGTGCTTATAAAGGTGTATAGAGACAGCCGCCTTCACTAATATTTACACACCAACAAACATTGACTAAAAATAATGACATTGGCATTGTTAGAACTTTAGCTGTGAGAAAATAATCAGTATATAAATTTATGAAAACAGGTGGGGATTAAGGAAATTCTCTACTAATTTTCATAAATTAACTGATATCCGAGTTCTATATTTGTGCTAATTTGAAGAAGAAATAAAAAGCAATAATGTGCAAAAATATATATTTATTAATAACAATAAAATCAGTGCAAAATGGTAATGAATTATAATATGTGATGATAAATCTTAAATAAATCAAAATAGCAGTACAATGATCTAATCAAAAATAATGGGTTAGTAATTTGAATCAACAATTATTTTCAAAATTTTAATGAATTAGGGACTAATTGAATATAAAAATGCAACGTTAGGAAACTTTTTTCAGTAACTCAGCAACATAGGACCAAAAATATGCAAATCAACTAGGTGATATTCAAAACTGTACCTTGGTATGAATTGGTTAAGAGTACCCAAACAGGCCAATCCAATTAGCTTAGAATCTATCTGAGGTCAAGATCAAATGTTTACACTAAGTGGTCTACTTTGTCATATATACCAGTTTAACCATGGACTAGTAGCTAAAATTAGCTTCGGGGATATTTAAAATAAAATCTTAGCCCAGAGAATTGAAATTAAATTAATTTATACTGTAGTTAAAATTATTTCACATCAACTCCTGTGCTAACCATAACCGTTATCAGATTAATAACGGTTTAGCTGGAGATAAAAACCTAGGCGGGCAAAGCTTAATCTCGCCTAAATCATGACGTTGCCACTAGATGCCGTTTCTTTACGAAAATGATCCCAATTAACCTGAATGGGGGCAGTATAGGATTAGGAATATGATTTGGGATTTTTAAAACACCCCTTCTGTGTCATGTCAAAGGTTGACCTTTAATCCTGACTAGTAATAAAACTCTAAATATTAACAGATAACCGCTCTTCTGACTTGGCTACGTTTAGACAGATTGCAAAACCTGTGCCACTTAAAATAATGTATTACCTAAGTGATTCTGGAGAAAAAACAAATTCTACCTATACATCTTAGAGATAGTTGTTGAGGTCATTTTTAATAATAATTTTTAAAAAAAATTTTTATTATTTTAATTTTTGTATTAAATTTTTTTCTTTTTTTTAAGATTTTTTTTCATATTTCACTATGACCAAAGTAGTACAATGTTTACCATGAAGTAAACATTGTACTACTTTGGGGAAGTGATCGTTTTTTTTTACACAATTTGCTTATCGCAAAGAATTACATTGCTATAAGCAAGCATTTACCTGAATGACATTGATTCATTCAGGGATTTTTTTTTTTTTGTGCTTAGCTGTGATTTGGCCACGGCTAATCACATGACACAGCTGGGCTGTGATTAGCCCAGCTTGTGCATGTGATCGCTGTGACCATTGACAGCTAGACACACTAGTATACAATGGCTGGCATGAATGAAGTCATCCATTGTATACAACTGTCATGTGACTTGCTGTGATTGGTCACAGGAGGTCACATGGTACCGGCAACGGGCAACCGGGGCCGGTACCCTCAGATCTGTCATTCGGCCGTGTCCGAGGTACAGATCGCGCAGCTGCGTGGCTCTGTAGGCGCGTAGGCTGCGAACGCATGCCCAGAAAGGTGAGGGTTTTTGCCGGCCGCCATTCGGGAGCCATAGGCCGGGCGGGAAGTGGTTAAGTAAGCAATTATTAAATTCATGCAATACTAACAATAATACAATTGACATTTTCGGTTAAGATAATTATAATAACACCTTAATGCATTGTTAAGTTTAATATACACTTTTTCCAGAGGTTCATGGAAAAAAAAAAATTGTGAAACAGTTCTTTTGTCCTTTGTTCAATCCAGACATGGACTCATCCATAAATCTTACAACTTGGTATCATGTCTAGTCTTTATCTTGTAGCTACCACCATTCCCCCCCAAAATTTTTATAACTTGGGAATGTAAACTGTAACCACCACTTGGAATGCTCTTAGAATCTTTGTTCAAAAAACCTTGTATACTAATAGAATATACAGAACAAAATGGCGTCCGGCATGCCCATATAGAGATGGTAAGTTCAGGCCTTCCTGTTTTATTCTGTGAGCCCAGAATATCCAACCGTATGAATGCTTAATATTGGTATTTGTGGTCTGAGCAGAACCAAACCAGAATGAGGTGAGCACGTTAAGGGCTGCCCTTAGAGATCCATCATCCACCATCCATCCATCCATTGGGGTTTTCTCCTATAAAGTCCTGTTTGACCTCTTTGTGTCTGAGGTCTAACTTTCTGGTAAGCAGTAGTGAGGATTATTGGTGACTGGTGAGTTGTTGGATTGGAGGTACATTTATATACAATTTCTTATTCTTCATGGTGGATTCTTTCTTTCTTTGGGTGGATTTCTGCTTTGTTGCCCTAAGTAATTGATTTACGGACTTTACAATCTATGACACTATTTATTTGGTGGATTTATTTCTTTATGTACTTGTGGATTTTTATTCATATTCATTCATAATTATTTATGTACATTGGTGGACTTTTATATTTATTTATTGATACATGAATTTTCACATAATAATTTTTTTTATTTAAAGGGACAGTGCTATATGTTAATGGAATAACTTTGTTGTCTTATTGATTGTATAGGTACACTTGCTAATCCTCTTTTACCAGCATTAGGGCAGCACAGTGGCTAAATGGTTAGCATTTCTGCCTGGCAGTACTAGGGTTATTGGTTCAAATCCCAAACCACAGCACCACCTGCCTGGAGTTTGCATGTTCTCCCTGTGTCTGCATGGGTTTCCTCCACACTCCAAACACATGCTGGTAGGTTAATTGGATTCTGTCTAAATTGGCCCAAGTATGTGTATGTATGAATGAAAGTTAGGGACCTTAGATTAGTACAACCCCTTGAGGGTTAGGGACTGAAGTGAATGTACAAAATATATGTAAAGCTCTGCATAAATTGATGGCGCTATATAAGTACCTGCAATAAATAATTTTAGTCTATGCTTGGCCCTAATAACTTCTTTGAAATACCTCAAGGTGTGTCGGCAAGTGCTGGGTGAGTGAGGTGTGTCATCTTCAGGTGTGCAGAGAAATCACAAAACAAATCAGGGGCCCCTCTGGTGGTAGCGCTACACTTGCATTTAGAGAAAACAGAAATCTGCGCATCCAGGGAACAGATTAGGTACATAGGAGTCATGTGTAAACATAGCCTTGTGTTACCAATCTACCAATTTGATTCAATATTCTACAACTATGACTGCTTGAAATTTGAAAGTTGTACTTTGTGGTTCAGCACCTGTTACACCAAGAAGAAAAAAGAAAAGAAAAGAACATGTATTATTTCTAAATCCTGTAGAAGCCCATAATCCATAGTGATCATCATTCCTCTTCACAAACTGGCTTTTCTATCTTCTTGTATCTGGAAAGGGAACATAAAAAATTAATGATTACATATTGCCACTTAATTGGAGAAAGGATGGAAATAGGAAAGGTTAATACTCAAAACAATATATATCAGTATTTGTACAGTCTGTGAATGTCTTTATAATACCAATGACTGTGAACATTCTTCTCCACAACAACGTAGTCTTATGCAATTTGTAAAGCACAAAGAAGTGGTGAGACATTGATTGCTACAGAATGCTCCTATTTTAGCCTAATTTGATTGGTTATCTCTGATTTTCTCCAAGACCGATTCTTCATTGATTTAACTTTTTCATTTGCCAGCACACATACATGCATACATATACAAATGCACATACAAACCATCTGACATACATGTAAGGAATGTTTTTTCCCTGAAGGCAAATGTGTTGGCAGTAGGTCTCTGTGGTGCTGAAATTGTGTTTATGCCTCATTTCAGCACTAGGAGGATTAACTGTCACTTTTTTGTTATAATGATATGCTGATACTAGCTCTCATGTCCAGGGGGCGGGGGGGGGGGGGGGGGGGTAACCATAAGGAAAGCTGGGAGGGGATTGAGATGGGGCTTTCCCCAAGATCAGGGATTACTGCCTTTAATGTATTCTATTCGAAATTCAAATTTTGGTAGACAGTTATATTCTTTCTATTTTATTATATTCTATTGTTTTTTCTATTCTATTCTTTTTTTCTGTTCTAATCTAATCTATTCTAATCAAATTTATTCTACTAAAAATTTGAACTTCAGAAGACAGTTATATTTATTCTATTTATTCCATTCTATTGTTTTTTTTATTCTCTTCTATTTGATTTTAATCTATTCTTTTCTATTCTATTCTTTTTCTAGTCTATTCTATTCTATGCTATTCTATCCTTTTATTTAATATTATTTTCTATTCCACTCTAATCTATTCTATTCTTTTATCTTCTATTCTATTCTTCTCATGTTTGAATTTGAGTCAAATTTGATTCAAATTCAAATTTCAGCCGCATTTCATTTCATTATTTTGGATTCGTTACTATTGTATTCAGAAATTCGGATACATCCAAATCTCTGAATAATGAAACATTTGTTGGAATTATGATTCAGAATGAAACGCACTTGTCTAAATATTATAGCATATTATTCTCTAGGAAACCATAGATTCACTTAAAGTTGACCTTGCAAGGATGGTTTATTACATAGTAGACCCCCCCCCCCCCCCATGCACACACACTCCTCATGCAGAAATGCTACATTATAGCTGTAAAAAATGTGGTAAAGAGTTTTTTTTAAAAATATACAGTACTATAGAAAGCTTAAATACAGTATTCCATGCAAGTCTTCTCATGAGGTTTGGGACCCTCAGTGGAAGGATCAAGTGTCTAAAAGCTGCTACCAAAAGTTGGATACGACGTGTGACAATTAAATTGCTGAAATGGACTGTGAAAAAAAAATGTCTGCTTGCTTATACACTAACAGCTGTTGTCACCCTCAAAGTAGTCCCCTTGTGGCACAACACACTTCTTTAGAAGACTGCGCCACTGCCCAGATGTGTGGATTGTCATCAAATCTTTGTGTTTTTTTAAGACATTTTTAAAATTTTGGAAATAGCCAAAAGTCACAGCGTGCTAAGGCAGGGGAATAAGGTTGTGGGTCAAGTTTTGGAATGAATTTCTAGGCAACGAACTCATGAACACTTAGTGCATCATGTGCAGGAGCATTGTCATGGTGGAGAATCCACTTGTCAAGCCAGAGTTCAGGTCTTTTCCTCCAAACAGATTCCCATCACCTTTTCAGAATTTCTAAGTACTAAGTAATAATGTTGGTTGACCATGGTACCATGTTTTTGCACCATCTTAGACATCTTCCTGCCCCTTCTTAAACCACCTATGCCACTTGATTATTTTGTTCACCATAAACCTGTTGTAACAGAGCTAAAATTGCCAATTGTCACACTTAATTTGATGTTAATCCGCTGCTCCCCTATTCACTAATTTTCTGCCAACAGCACAATGCACACGTGTTATTTCTTCTACTACTCATAAAGACTGAGCCAAGGCAAGTGCAAGTCAGACCATGTCAAAACACGGTTGCGTATGACTGGCTGGGTGACTCACCAACACAGTGCTACGCTAGTCTATTTATAGGCAAAATGGCTTATGCTGTTACATCAGCGCCATAATTAGTGTCGGGTTGAAAATTCCTAGTATGCCTGGTAGGTGCACGTCTATCTGATTGGTTGGACTTGTAAGAGCGATAGGGATTATCTTGATATTATACAGAATATGGATCCGTTGGGAGAGGTTCCTTATTAGCATTAACTTTGTTGGGGTGCCATCTTGAGACCCTAGAGCCTATACTGGCATCAGATAACTCTGCTAATGATTTAAACCTATTTCTAGTGGGTAAATTGAAGCTGGTATTATTTAAAGATTTAACTTTCGCTTTCCGGAATTCTTATTTTTTCCATGATCATTTTATAACATCTTATTTTTTATGGCATGAAAATATTTTATTTATTATTTACTGATATTCATCATGTTTTAAACGTGTTGTTTACTTATTGATGATTCATTGACAAATTTACTCCCATTTCTATTATATATTTTTAGTCATAGAATATAGCCCCTTTTAATTTCAAGTTGGGCTATCTGTCGGTGAATGACTTCTATTAACGCACCTTACTTACCTACATTTACAATTTAATGTTGGCTAATAGCCACACATTTACTGTTTCCAAAAAAACCCATGGCAAAATGGCGCCGCGCATGCGCGTGTACATCCGTTGTATCCCGATCCTCGACAAAATGGCGCTGACGCAACACGCATGTGCCATTTTGCCTCTAAATAGACTCTAGTGATAACATGGTGTCATTAGTATCCGCCCTCTGAAGAAGTGCGTGCGCACGAAACGCGTTAGAAGGAGCCAAAGACGCCGTGACGTCTTGCCGCCGGAGCCACGTGGAAGCCCAGCGGCCATCTTGCTTTTCTGGATGGTTAGTCTACATTACTGCTGTACCTGATGTCACATCTGCATTTACTTGCTTTTAACCTTTGAATTTGCTAATTCCATTTTAACTTATTTAATAAATCAGCTATTTTTCATCCTACTACACTATGGGCATTTTCTATGGTCTCCTGTGCGGAGCTATTTACTTTTAGAGCCCATCCTGATCCAACCATCCATCAACATCCAGAGAGGGGAGTTCCTTATTGCTTATATCCACACCCGTCCATCCCTTAAAGGGACCTCTGGTTTAGCTGGATCCTGTACTATCCCATGAATTACTGACAGCACCGGACTAAATGCAATTTCTCCTATGCTCCGGGACCCAGGCCGGTGGGGAGTAGATCAAATCCCAACAAAACAACCACCGGGGCATACAAGGTCGTGCAGCTCCAAACCAAGGCTGGGGAAGCCCGAACAGAACTGTGAAGTAAAACAAGAAGAAGCGCACCAACCTTGCACATTACCTCAGTAACCAAATTTATTTAGTAAAAGAATGGTACTCACAAACAGCGAATAAAAACAGGCATGTAAGTCTTCCCAGGGACTTCAAAGGCAAGAGGCCAGCGCGAATCCCATCATGGGGGTAGCCACTCAGTACAGCTGATGCGTTTCAAAGGTCATGCCTTCTTCCTCAGAGCTCTGTTTTTATTCGCTGTTTGTGAGTTACCATTCTTTTACTAAATAAATTTGGTTACTGAGGTAATACGCACGGTTGGTGCGCTTCTTCTTGTTTTACTTCACAGTTACTGACAGCACCACCAGATCTAGAGGGAGGATTATCCTGTGGCAGGACCTTATCCATATCTTAAAGGGGATCTCTACACATATATACAATGCGTATTTACGTTACGCATCTGGTGAGTGCGTAATGCTACCATACCTTTTTGGAGCACCATTATTTACTACTCAGATCTGCACGGAGGAACATTTTAATATTTGTCATATTTATTTGTGGACATTGATTATTTTTATAAACATTTCTATAGAGCTGCACCTATTATTTGCTTGAATATATAAAGTTAATTCAATTCCAAATATTGTGTGATCCGACATTACAAAATTAAGATCTGCGCTTCATGTGATATTCATACATTATAGTTCCAGCTCTATGCTCTCAGAACTCTCACCTCCAACGCACATTATACTGCGTGTTTACTTAAATATCTCCATTGTTGATCACTAATCTCCTCCAACCACTAGGGACTGTCCACT
>CATNWA010012960.1:0-29325 GCA_951230385.1 Staurois parvus
ATATTAGGTGGGATAAAACCTTATGGGGGCGACATGATTTGGGGTCGCGACAGGGCCGATCGTTCTTGGGGGGGACAGCGCTTATGGGGGCGATCAGTGATTATGGGGGCGACAGCGACTTATGGCAGGACGCGGGACTGCGAGACTTTCCCCTTGACTTTGGGGGGGGGTACGACTTGGGGCACTGACTTCCCAGTGACACCCAATAAAATATCATGAAAAAAAAAAAACACGACACTGTAAAAATGGCATGGGGGGGAAGGGGGTTTTAAACTTTTTTTTTTTCACAAAGGGGTTAATGTTTAGGGGATGTTTTAAGGGGCGGGGTTTTCTCCGGGGGACACCTAAAACCGATAGATAAACTCTTCTCCCCCCCGACAGCTTTCGGGACTCGGGAACTGAAAAAGCAAGCTACTGCACCTACTCTCTTCAGTGTTGCCCAATGGGCAGGACACCCTAATGCCCGGCCGTGCCCCGGCGACTGACACCTAAGGCCGGATCGGATGCGGGTGGGGGCGGGCGCGCCTCGTGTGCGCCCCTACCTTTTTTGCAAAAGCTCGTTTTAAAACGTGCTTTTGCCCGCCGTCCCACCCTGCCACCGTATTTCTCAGTGGCTGGGCGGCAAGTGGTTAATAACAATTGATCAGAGGGGAAATAAGGGATACAAGTAACATTGTTTATAAACTTTGAAAAAAGGGGGGAACGTAGGAGTACAAAAAAAACTGTTTAAAAACTTTGACCAATGGGAGACTAGAAAACAAAAAAATTTGTTTAAAAAACATCGAACAGATGGGGACGACGAATACAAAGTAACATTTTTTTAAAAACATTGAACGAGGGGAGATTTAGGAATACAAAGTAAATTGTTTAAAAACATTGAACAGATGGGATGTAGGAATACAAAAGAACATTTTTTATAAACATTGAAAGAGGGGAGACAGAGAGATAGAAGTAAACCCTAGTTCATATTTCCCCTGAGTTCATACTTCTTATTCTATTCCTAGTTCATACTTCCTGAGTGCATTACTTCCTGAGAGTTTACTTCTAGTTTCATACTTCCTGAGTTTTTTTTTTTTAATACTTCCTTAGTTCATAACTTCCTGTTCTAGTTCCTTGGAGTTCATACTTCCTAGTTCATACTTCCTGAGTTCATACTTCCTAGTTCATACTTCCTGAGTTCATACTTCCTAGTTCATACTTCCTGAGTTCATACTTCCTGAGTTCATACTTCCTAGTTCATACTTCCTAGTTCATACTTCCTGAGTTCATTTTCATACTTCCTAGTTCATACTTCCTGAGTTCATACTTCCTAGTTCATACTTCCTGAGTTCATACTTCCTAGTTCATACTTCCTAGTTCATACTTCCTGAGTTCATACTTCCTAGTTCATACTTCCTGATCCTATAGACTGATCTGCTGCTGGACGGCTGGATGTCTCACCTGGATCTCAACACACACCACCACCATGAGTCTTTTTAATTATTTATCTTGTAAGTGCAATTTATCTATTGTTCACTAATAAATTGTCTATACTGCACTTAGGGGCGCCTTCCTCTCTTTGTTTACTGCATTAGAGCCTAGCTTCCACTCTAAGAAGAGCTGCCTCAGTGTTACTGCTCCCATCCATCCATCCATCCATCCATCCTCCATCCCTGATATCCATCTGGCACCTTTATCCTACAGCTACAGAGTTTGGGCTCTACAAGAGCGCCTATTTGATATACATTTACCTGCACGCCTCTCTCCTCTATAGCCTTTTAAAACACACAGGGGGCAGGGGGCAGGGATCGGATGTCACACACTGTATAGCATAGGGAAGAGAGCTGAGTGTAACCTGAGATCTGAGTGGAGGGAAAGAAACACATCTCCCTCTCCATAATCCTCATAGGGAAACATGCACAGCTGGATTCTGGATCGAATCACAAAGCCAGTTTTGTTTTAATAGAATATTCACTTGTATCCAGTTTTTTTTTTTTTTTTGCTCTAGTCCTGCTATAAAAGATTCATGAAGCTGCTATTTTCTGAAGCTGGATTCTTTTCTCGGAGTGCTTTGAGGCTTTTTTTTTTTTTTTGTCAAAGTCACGAGCACAGTTTGTCCTGGGGAATGCTTTCACTCATTATCTTCCTTTCATCAGTCACTAAACAATACATTTCCTAAATTGTCACTGTTTACTCCAGCTGTCACTGAGATTTGCCATAAAGAGGATGATTTTGGTTTTTTTTTTCTGTGCCTGATGCAGCGAAGATTCAATACACATAAACGTTGAATTCTTTGATTTACGAAAAACAATTGCAACGGTCTGAAACAGAGCTGGACTGACAACTCATGGGGCCCCCCTCATTGGGGCCCCTGTGTCCTCGTCCACACTCAAACCACACCCTAAAAAGCCTATGAAAGGTACCAGGGGCATCTCATGGGGCCCCCTACTGATCCCGGGCCCTCGGGCAGTGCCCGAGTTTCCAAATGTGGTCAGTCCGCCCCTAGTCTGAAAAGCCAGCCGACATCGAACAAACTCATTTTCCAATTTTTTATTTTTTTTTGCTGACCGGCCTTAACCACTTCCAGGACCGGACACTTTCCCCCCCTTCCAGACCGCACACTTTCCCCCCCTTCCAGTCTGGACACTTTTACCACCCTTCCAGTCCAGACACTTTCCCTTCCCTTCCACAGACATTTCACCCCCCTTTCCAGTCCGGACACTTTCCCCCCCCTTCCAGTCCAGGACACTTTCCCCCCCTTCCAGTCCGGACACTTTCACCCCCTTCCAGTCCGGACACTTTTCACCCCCTTCCAGTCCAGACACTTTTCACCCCTTCCAGTCCGGACACTTTCACCCCCTTCCAGTCTGGACACTTTCCCCCCTTCCAGTCCGGACACTTTCCCCCCTTCCAGTCCGGACACTTTCACCCCCTTCCAGTCCGGACACTTTTTCGACCCCCTTCTTCAGTCCGGACACTTTCCCCCCCTTCCAGTCCGGACACTTTCCCCCCCTTCCAGTCCGGACACTTTCCCCCCCTTCCAGTCCGGACACTTTCCCCCCCTTCCAGTCCGACACTTTCCCCCCTTCCACTCCGGACACTTTCACCCCCTTCCAGTCCGGACACTTTCACCCCCTTCCTGTCCGGACACTTTCACCCCCTTCCAGTCCGGACACTTTCACCCCCTTTTCAGTCCGGACACTTTCACCCCCTTCCAGTCCGGACACTTTCACCCCCTTCCAGTCCGGACACTTTCCCCCCTTCCAGTCAGGACACTTTTACCCCCTTCCTGTCCGGACACACTTTCCCCCCCTTCCAGTCCGGACACTTTCACCCCCTTCCAGTCCGGACACTTTTCCCCCTTCCAGTCCCGGACACTTTCACGATGACCCCCTTCCAGTCCGGACACTTCACACCCCCTTCCAGTCCGGACACTTTCACCCCCCTTCCAGTCCGGACACTTTCACCCCCCCTCCAGTCCGGACACTTTCCCCCCCTTCCAGTCCGGACACTTTCACCCCCTTCCAGTCCGGACACTTTCACCCCCTTCCAGTCCGGACACTTTCCCCCCCTTCCTGTCCGGACACTTTCCCCCCCTTCCAGTCGGACACTTTCACCCCCTTCCAGTCCGGACACTTTCCCCCCTTCCAGTCCGGACACTTTCACCCCCCTTCCAGTCCGGACACTTTCACCCCCCTTCCAGTCCGGACACTTTCACCCCCCTTCCAGTCCGGACACTTTCACCCCCTTCCAGTCCGGACACTTTCACCCCCCTTCCAGTCCGGACACTTTCCCCCCTTCCAGTCCGGACACTTTTCACCCCCTTCCAGTCCGGACACTTTCCCCCCCTTCCAGTCCGGACACTTTCACCCCCTTCCAGTCCGGACACTTTCACCCCCTTCCAGTCCGGACACTTTCCCCCCCTTCCAGTCCCGGACACTTTCACCCCCTTCCAGTCCGGACACTTTCCCCCCCCTCCAGTCCGGACACTTTCCCCCCTTCCACCCGGACACTTTCACCCCCTTACCACTCCGGACACACTTTCCCCCCTTCCTGTCCGGACACTTTCCCCCCTTCCTGTCCGGACACTTTCACCCCCTTCCAGTCCTGGACACTTTCCCCCCTTCCAGTCCGGACTTTCCCCCCTTCACTTTCCCCCCTTCCAGTCCGGACACTTTCCCCCCTTCCAGTCCGGACACTTTCCCCCCTTCCAGTCCGGACACTTTCACCCCCTTCCAGTCCGGACACTTTCACCCCCTTCCAGTCCGGACACTTTCCCCCCTTCCAGTATGGACACTTTCCCCCCCTTCCAGTCCGGACACTTTACCCCCCCTTCCAGTCCGGACGCTTTCACCCCCTTCCAGTCCGGACACTTTCCCCCCCTTCCAGTCCGGACACTTCCACCCCCTTCCAGTCCGGACACTTTCACCCCCCTTCCAGTCTGGACACTTTTACCCCCTTCCTGTCCGGACACTTTCCCCCCCTTCCAGTCCGGACACTTTCACCCCCTTCCAGACCGGACACCTTCCGCCCTTCCAGTCCAGACACTTTCACCCCCTTCCAGTCGGACACTTTCACCCCCCTTCCAGTCCGAACACTTTCACCCCCTTCCACTCTGGACACTTTCACCCCCTTCCACTCCGGACACTTTCACCCCCCTTCCTGTCCGGACACTTTCCCCCCCTTTCACCTTCCTGTCCGACACTTTCCCCCCCTTTTCCGGACACTTTCACCCCCTTCCAGTCCGGACACTTTCACCCCCTTCCAGTCCGGACACTTTCACCCCCTTCCAGTCCGGACACTTTCCCCCCCCCCTTCCAGTCCGGACACTTTCCCCCCTTCCTGTCCGGACACTTTCACCCCCTTCCAGTCCGGACACTTTCACCCCCTTCCAGTCCGGACACTTTTACCCCCCTTCCAGTCCGAACACTTTCACCCCCTTCCACTCTGGACACTTTCACCCCCTTCCACTCCAGACACTTTCACCCCCTTCCTGTCCGGACACTTTCCCCCCCTTCCTGTCCGGACACACTTTCACCCCCTTCCAGTCCGGACACTTTCACCCCCTTCCAGTCCGGACACTTTCACCCCCCTTCCAGTCCGGACACTTTCACCCCCTTCCAGTCTGTACACTTTCCCCCCCCTTCCAGTCCGGACACTTTCCCCCGTTCCTGTCCGGACACTTTTTCACCCCCTTCCAGTCCGGACACTTTTACCCCCTTCCAGTCCGGACACTTTCACCCCCTTCCAGTCCGGACACTTTCCCCCCCCTTCCAGTCCGGACACTTTCCCCCCCCTTCCAGTCCGGACACTTTCCCCCCCTTCCAGTCGGACACTTTCCCCCCCTTCCAGTCCGGACACTTTTAACCCTTTCCTGACCAGGGCAATTTTCAGCTTTCAGCGCTGTCACACTTTGAATGACAATTGCGCGGTCATGCAACACTGTACCCAAATGAATTTTTCCCCTTTTTTTTAGACAGATAAAGCTTTATTTTGGTGGTATTTATTCACCGCTGGGATTTTTATTTTTTTTGCTATGTAAATGAAAAAGTCCCAAAATTTTGAAAAAAGTGTTTTTTTTTATAAAATTTGCAAATAAATAATATTTCATCATAAATCTTGGCCACAATTTATTCCGTTATCTTTTTAGTAAAAAAAAAAAAAAAAATCCAAATTAGTTTTAACCAAAAATTATAATTTTTTAAACATTTTTTTTTACATTTTTATTTAATTTTTTTTTTATTATTATTATATTTTTTTTTTTTACATACTTTCACCCTAGCAGTATCGTATCACCATGGTGACACTGTACTACTTGTGGGGGGTGATGAAGATTTTTTTTTTTTTTTACACTGATTGCTTTTACACCCCTATAGGATGTAAAAGCAATCATTTCTCTTTCTCTCTGGCTGCATTCTTGCAGTCATTGAGAAGTACTGAGTGAGCTGTGATTGGTCACAGCTTGTCACATGGTACAAGGCTGTTGTGAATAGCCCTGTACCATGTGACCTCTGTGATCATTCACAGATTTCACACGTAGTAAGCAATGATGTCGCATGTGATCACTGACTGGCCAAAAAAAAAAATAATAATAATAATAATATATAACAATAAAATAAAAATGTAAAAAAAAATGTTTAAAAAATTATAATTTTTGGTGATCACTGATTGGCCAATCAGTGATCACATGATCGGGACCTCGTAGAGAGGTCCCGTCCGACGATCGATGTTTCACTGTGTCCGGAGGGACACAGCGGGCACCGGATTGCGGTGCTGCGCGCTCCCAGGGAGCGCGCACAAGCAGGGTGTGGGGAGGCCGTTTATAAACCACCACCCGACCCTGCAGTGCCACCGTCCGGCCGTTTATATGCAACGTCCGGTCGGGAAGTGGTTAAAGTATATGTAAACCCGAACACTAAAACGGCATAAGATCTTTATTTCAAAAGCCATTTTCAGTCTATTAAACCAGTGACATGGCCGGCCTCAGGCGATACACAGAAATGAAGCAAATACTTTTACGTAGGTTGTACCTGTTTATCTGCAGCCGTCTCTTCTCTACAGCCTTCTAAATTTCAGAATCTACAAGGGGCGAACTGACCATTCGAGCATTCGGGCACCGCCCGAGGGCCCGGGGTCAGTAGGGGGCCCCATGAAATGCCCCTGGTACCTTTTTTATAGGCTTTTTTGAGAGTGGGCAAGGACACAGGGGCCTCATGATCCCCTATTGCTCGGGGGCCCCATGAGTTGTCAGTCCGCCCCTGGAATCTACACAGCATTTCTGAATTCCAGAAGGCAAGGGGCGGAATTCTGATGTCACCCACTGATTGGGCACTTTCACCCCCGCCTCTTCCTGCCCAGCACTTTGAATGAAAATTGCGCGGTCATGCAACACTGTGCCCAAATGACATTTTTACCATTTTGTTCACACACATAGAGTATTCTTTTGCTGGTATATCTCCACTGGGTTTTTTTTTTTATTATTTGATAAATAAAAAAGACTGAAAATTTTGAAAAAAAAATTCCACGTTTTTCTTCATTTCTGTTATAAAATTTTGCAAATAAATATTCTTTCTTCATAACTTTAGGCCAAAATTTGTGCGCAAAAAAAAAAAAAAATGACAAAAAATGTCAACTTCAAAAAACTTGCCATGCCTCTTAGTGGTGTGTTTGTGAGCACTGGGACAGGTGACGGGCCGGCTGCATTGTTTAGGCAAAAATAAAATTCACTGCTATAAGCAATCATAATGAAAAAAAAAAATCATTTTTTTTTGGTCATTTCTTCATTTTCTAAAAAAAAAAAAATGACAAAAAATGTCAACTTCAAAAAACTTGCCATGCCTCTTACTGGTGTGTTTGTGAGCACTGGGACAGGTGACGGGCCGGCTGCATTGTTTAGGCAAAAATAAAATTCACTGCTATAAGCAATCATAATAAAAAAAAAACATTTTTTTTTTTGTCATTTCCTCATTTTCTAAAAAAAAAAAAAAAATGAAAAAAAATGTAAACTTCAAAAAACTTGCCATGCCTCTTACTGGTGTGTTTGTGAGCACTGGGACAGGTGACGGGCCGGCTGCATTGTTTACTCAAAAATAAAATTCACTGCTATAAGCAATCATAATGACCAAAAAAAAAAAAAAAATCTTTTTTTTTTTGGTCATTTCTTCATTTTCTAAAAAAAAAAAAAATGACAAAAAATGTCAACTTCAAAAAACTTGCCATGCCTCTTACTGGTGTGTTTGTGAGCACTGGGACAGGTGACGGCCGGCTGCATTGTTTACGCAAAAATAAAATTCACTGCTATAAGCAATCATAATAAAAAAAAAAAAAACATTTTTTTTTTGTCATTTCCTCATTTTCTAAAAAGAAAAAAAATGACAAAAAATGTCAACTTCAAAAAACTTGCCATGCCTCTTAGTGGTGTGTTTGTGAGCACTGGGACAGGTGACGGGCCGGCTGCATTGTTTACGCAAAAATAAAATTCACTGCTATAAGCAATCATAATGAAAAAAAATATCTTTTTTTTTTGGTCATTTCTTCATTTTCTAAAAAAAAAAAAAAAGACAAAAAATGTCAACTTCAAAAAACTTGCCATGCCTCTTACTGGTGTGTGTTTGTGAGCACTGGGACAGGTGACGGGCCGGCTGCATTGTTTAGGCAAAAATAAAAATTCACTGCTATAAGCAATCATAATGAAAAAAAAAAATCATTTTTTTTTTGTCATTTCTTCATTTTCTAAAAAAAAAAAAAATGACAAAAAATGTCAACTTCAAAAAACTTGCCATGCCTCTTAGTGGTGTGTTTGTGAGCACTGGGACAGGTGACAGGGGCCGGCTGCATTGTTTACGCAAAAATAAAATTCACTGCTATAAGCAATCATAATGAAAAAAAAAAATCATTTTTTTTGGTCATTTCTTCATTTTCTAAAAAAATAAAAAATGACAAAAAATGTCAACTTCAAAAAACTTGCCATGCCTCTTAGTGGTGAGTTTGTGAGCACTGGGACAGTGACGGGCCGGCTGCATTGTTTACGCAAAAATAAAATTCACTGCTATAAGCAATCATAATGAAAAAAAAGATAAATCATTTTTTTTTTGTCATTTCTTCATTTTCTAAAAAATAAAAAATGACAAAAAATGTCAACTTCAAAAAACTTGCCATGCCTCTTAGGTGGTGTGTTTGTGAGCACTGGGACAGGTGACGGGCCGGCTGCATTGTTTACGCAAAAATAAAATTCACTGCTATAAGCAATCATAATGAAAAATGAAAAAAAATATCTTTTTTTTTGGTCATTTCTTCATTTTCTAAAAAAAAAAAAAAATGAAAAAAAATGTCAACTTCAAAAAACTTGCCATGCCTCTTAGTGGTGTGTTTGTGAGCACTGGGACAGGTGACGGGCCGGCTGCATTGTTTACGCAAAAATAAAATTCACTGCTATAAGCAATCATAATGAAAAAAAAGATAAATCATTTTTTTTTGTCATTTCTTCATTTTCTAAAAAAAAAAAAAAATGACAAAAAATGTCAACTTCAAAAAAACTTGCCATGCCTCTTACTGGTGTGTTTGTGAGCACTGGGACAGGTGACGGGCCGGCTGCATTGTTTACGCAAAAATAAAATTCACTGCTATAAGCAATCATAATGAAAAAAAATATCTTTTTTTTTTGGTCATTTCTTCATTTTCTAAAAAAAAAAAAAAAAAATGACAAAAAATGTCAACTTCAAAAAACTTGCCATGCCTCTTAGTGGTGTGTTTGTGAGCACTGGGACAGGTGACGGGCCGGCTGCATTGTTTACGCAAAAATAAAATTCACTGCTATAAGCAATCATAATGAAAAAAAAAAAAATCATTTTTTTTTGGTCATTTCTTCATTTTCTAAAAAAAAAAAAAAAGACAAAAAATGTCAACTTCAAAAAACTTGCCATGCCTCTTAGTGGTGTGTTTGTGAGCACTGGGACAGGTGACGGGTCGGCTGCATTGTTTACGCAAAAATAAAATTCACTGCTATAAGCAATCATAATGAAAAAAAATATCTTTTTTTTTTGGTCATTTCTTCATTTTCTACAAAAAAAAAAAAAAAAATGAAAAAAAATGTCAACTTCAAAAAACTTGCCATGCCTCTTACTGGTGTGTTTGTGAGCACTGGGACAGGTGACGGGCCGGCTGCATTGTTTAGGCAAAAATAAAATTCACTGCTATAAGCAATCATAATGAAAAAAAAAAATCATTTTTTTTTGGTCATTTCTTCATTTTCTAAAAAAATAAAAAATTACAAAAAATGTCAACTTCAAAAAACATGCCATGCCTCTTAGTGGTGTGTTTGTGAGCACTGGGACAGGTGACGGGCCGGCTGCATTGTTTACGCAAAAATAAAATTCACTGCTATAAGCAATCATAATGAAAAAAAAAATAAATCATTTTTTTTGTCATTTCTTCATTTTCTAAAAAAAAAAAAAAATGACAAAAAATGTCAACTTCAAAAAACTTGCCATGCCTCTTACTGGTGTGTTTGTGAGCACTGGGACAGGTGACGGGCCGGCTGCATTGTTTACGCAAAAATAAAATTCACTGCTATAAGCAATCATAATAAAAAAAAAAAACATTTTTTTTTTGTCATTTCCTCATTTTCTAAAAAAAAAAAAATGACAAAAAATGTCAACTTCAAAAAACTTGCCATGCCTCTTACTGGTGTGTTTGTGAGCACTGGGACAGGTGACAGGGGCTGGCTGCATTGTTTACGCAAAAATAAAATTCACTGCTATAAGCAATCATAATGAAAAAAAAAATAAATCATTTTTTTTTGTCATTTCTTCATTTTCTAAAAAAAAAAAAATGACAAAAAATGTCAACTTCAAAAAACTTGCCATGCCTCTTAGTGGTGTGTTTGTGAGCACTGGGACAGGTGACGGGCCGGCTGCATTGTTTACTCAAAAATAAAATTCACTGCTATAAGCAATCATAATGAAAAAAAAAAATCATTTTTTTTTGGTCATTTCTTCATTTTCTAAAAAAAAAAAAATGACAAAAAATGTCAACTTCAAAAAACTTGCCATGCCTCTTAGTGGTGTGTTTGTGAGCACTGGGACAGGTGACAGGCCGCTGCATTGTTTACTCAAAAATAAAATTCACTGCTATAAGCAATCATAATGAAAAAAAAAAAATCATTTTTTTTGGTCATTTCTTCATTTTCTAAAAAAAAAAAAAATGACAAAAAATGTCAACTTCAAAAAACTTGCCATGCCTCTTACTGGTGTGTTTGTGAGCACTGGGACAGGTGACGGGGGCCGGCTGCATTGTTTAGGCAAAAATAAAATTCACTGCTATAAGCAATCATAATGAAAAAAAATATCTTTTTTTTTTTGTCATTTCTTCATTTTCTAAAAAAAAAAAAATGACAAAAAATGTCAACTTCAAAAAACTTGCCATGCCTCTTACTGGTGTGTTTGTGAGCACTGGGACAGGTGACGGGCCGGCTGCATTGTTCACGCAAAAATAAAATTCACTGCTATAAGCAATCATAATGAAAAAAAAAAAAATCATTTTTTTTTGGTCATTTCTTCATTTTCTAAAAAAAAAAAAAATGACAAAAAATGTCAACTTCAAAAAACTTGCCATGCCTCTTAGTGGTGTGTTTGTGAGCACTGGGACAGGTGACGGGCCGGCTGCATTGTTTACTCAAAAATAAAATTCACTGCTATAAGCAATCATAATGAAAAAAAAAATCATTTTTTTTTGGTCATTTCTTCATTTTCTAAAAAAAAAAAAAAATGACAAAAAATGTCAACTTCAAAAAACTTGCCATGCCTCTTACTGGTGTGTTTGTGAGCACTGGGACAGATGACGGGCCGGCTGCATTGTTTACGCAAAAATAAAATTCACTGCTATAAGCAATCATAATAAAAAAAAAAAACATTTTTTTTTTTGTCATTTCCTCATTTTCTAAAAAAAAAAAAAAATGACAAAAAATGTCAACTTCAAAAAACTTGCCATGCCTCTTAGTGGTGTGTTTGTGAGCACTGGGACAGGTGACGGGCCGGCTGCATTGTTTACGCAAAAATAAAATTCACTGCTATAAGCAATCATAATGAAAAAAAAATATCTTTTTTTTTTGGTCATTTCTTCATTTTCTAAAAAAAAAAAAAATGACAAAAAATGTCAACTTCAAAAAACTTGCCATGCCTCTTACTGGTGTGTTTGTGAGCACTGGGACAGGTGACAGGGGCCGGCTGCATTGTTTAGGCAAAAATAAAATTCACTGCTATAAGCAATCATAATGAAAAAAAAAATCATTTTTTTTTGTCATTTCTTCATTTTCTAAAAAAAAAAAAATGACAAAAAATGTCAACTTCAAAAAACTTGCCATGCCTCTTAGTGGTGTGTTTGTGAGCACTGGGACAGGTGACAGGGGCCGGCTGCATTGTTTACGCAAAAATAAAATTCACTGCTATAAGCAATCATAATGAAAAAAAAATCATTTTTTTTGGTCATTTCTTCATTTTCTAAAAAAATAAAAAATGACAAAAAATGTCAACTTCAAAAAACTTGCCATGCCTCTTAGTGGTGTGTTTGTGAGCACTGGGACAGGTGACGGGCCGGCTGCATTGTTTACGCAAAAATAAAATTCACTGCTATAAGCAATCATAATGAAAAAAAAGATAAATCATTTTTTTTTGTCATTTCTTCATTTTCTAAAAAAAAAAAAATGACAAAAAATGTCAACTTCAAAAAACTTGCCATGCCTCTTACTGGTGTGTTTGTGAGCACTGGGACAGGTGACGGGCCGGCTGCATTGTTTACGCAAAAATAAAATTCACTGCTATAAGCAATCATAATGAAAAAAAATATCTTTTTTTTTTGGTCATTTCTTCATTTTCTAAAAAAAAAAAAATGACAAAAAATGTCAACTTCAAAAAACTTGCCATGCCTCTTAGTGGTGTGTTTGTGAGCACTGGGACAGGTGACGGGCCGGCTGCATTGTTTACGCAAAAATAAAATTCACTGCTATAAGCAATCATAATGAAAAAAAAAAAAATCATTTTTTTTTTGGTCATTTCTTCATTTTCTAAAAAAAAAAAAAAGACAAAAAATGTCAACTTCAAAAAACTTGCCATGCCTCTTAGTGGTGTGTTTGTGAGCACTGGGACAGGTGACGGGTCGGCTGCATTGTTTACGCAAAAATAAAATTCACTGCTATAAGCAATCATAATGAAAAAAAATATCTTTTTTTTTTGGTCATTTCTTCATTTTCTAAAAAAAAAAAAAAATGAAAAAAAATGTCAACTTCAAAAAACTTGCCATGCCTCTTACTGGTGTGTTTGTGAGCACTGGGACAGGTGACGGGCCGGCTGCATTGTTTAGGCAAAAATAAAATTCACTGCTATAAGCAATCATAATGAAAAAAAAAAATCATTTTTTTTGGTCATTTCTTCATTTTCTAAAAAAATAAAAAATTACAAAAAATGTCAACTTCAAAAACTTGCCATGCCTCTTAGTGGTGTGTTTGTGAGCACTGGGACAGGTGACGGGCCGGCTGCATTGTTTACGCAAAAATAAAATTCACTGCTATAAGCAATCATAATGAAAAAAAAAATAAATCATTTTTTTTTGTCATTTCTTCATTTTCTAAAAAAAAAAAAATGACAAAAAATGTCAACTTCAAAAAACTTGCCATGCCTCTTACTGGTGTGTTTGTGAGCACTGGGACAGGTGACAGGGGCTGGCTGCATTGTTTACGCAAAAATAAAATTCACTGCTATAAGCAATCATAATGAAAAAAAAATAAATCATTTTTTTTTTGTCATTTCTTCATTTTCTAAAAAAAAAAAAAATGACAAAAAATGTCAACTTCAAAAAACTTGCCATGCCTCTTAGTGGTGTGTTTGTGAGCACTGGGACAGGTGACAGGCCGGCTGCATTGTTTACTCAAAAATAAAATTCACTGCTATAAGCAATCATAATGAAAAAAAAAAATCATTTTTTTTGGTCATTTCTTCATTTTCTAAAAAAAAAAAAAATGACAAAAAATGTCAACTTCAAAAAACTTGCCATGCCTCTTAGTGGTGTGTTTGTGAGCACTGGGACAGGTGACGGGGGCCGGCTGCATTGTTTACGCAAAAATAAAATTCACTGCTATAAGCAATCATAATGAAAAAAAATATCTTTTTTTTTTGGTCATTTCTTCATTTTCTAAAAAAAAAAAAATGAAAAAAAATGTCAACTTCAAAAAACTTGCCATGCCTCTTACTGGTGTGTTTGTGAGCACTGGGACAGGTGACAGGGGCCGGCTGCATTGTTTACGCAAAAATAAAATTCACTGCTATAAGCAATCATAATGAAAAAAAAAAATCATTTTTTTTGGTCATTTCTTCATTTTCTAAAAAAAAAAAAAATGACAAAAAATGTCAACTTCAAAAAACTTGCCATGCCTCTTAGTGGTGTGTTTGTGAGCACTGGGACAGGTGAGAGGGGTCGGCTGCATTGTTTACGCAAAAATAAAATTCACTGCTATAAGCAATCATAATGAAAAAAAATATCTTTTTTTTTTGGTCATTTCTTCATTTTCTAAAAAAAAAAAAAAATGAAAAAAAATGTCAACTTCAAAAAAACTTGCCATGCCTCTTAGTGGTGTGTTTGTGAGCACTGGGACAGGTGACGGGCCGGCTGCATTGTTCACGCAAAAATAAAATTCACTGCTATAAGCAATCATAATGAAAAAAAAAAATCATTTTTTTTTTGGTCATTTCTTCATTTTCTAAAAAAAAAAAAAAAATGACAAAAAATGTCAACTTCAAAAAACTTGCCATGCCTCTTAGTGGTGTGTTTGTGAGCACTGGGACAGGTGACGGGGGCCGGCTGCATTGTTTACGCAAAAATAAAATTCACTGCTATAAGCAATCATAATGAAAAAAAATATCTTTTTTTTTGGTCATTTCTTCATTTTCTAAAAAAAAAAAAATGAAAAAAAAATGTCAACTTCAAAAAACTTGCCATGCCTCTTACTGGTGTGTTTGTGAGCACTGGGACAGGTGACAGGGGCCGGCTGCATTGTTTACGCAAAAATAAAATTCACTGCTATAAGCAATCATAATGAAAAAAAAAAATCATTTTTTTTGGTCATTTCTTCATTTTCTAAAAAAAAAAAAAAATGACAAAAAATGTCAACTTCAAAAAACTTGCCATGCCTCTTAGTGGTGTGTTTGTGAGCACTGGGACAGGTGAGAGGGGTCGGCTGCATTGTTTACGCAAAAATAAAATTCACTGCTATAAGCAATCATAATGAAAAAAAAATATCTTTTTTTTTTGGTCATTTCTTCATTTTCTAAAAAAAAAAAAATGAAAAAAAATGTCAACTTCAAAAAACTTGCCATGCCTCTTAGTGGTGTGTTTGTGAGCACTGGGACAGGTGACGGGCCGGCTGCATTGTTCACGCAAAAATAAAATTCACTGCTATAAGCAATCATAATGAAAAAAAAAATCATTTTTTTTTGGTCATTTCTTCATTTTCTAAAAAAAAAAAAAATGACAAAAAATGTCAACTTCAAAAAACTTGCCATGCCTCTTAGTGGTGTGTTTGTGAGCACTGGGACAGGTGACGGGCCGGCTGCATTGTTTACTCAAAAATAAAATTCACTGCTATAAGCAATCATAATGAAAAAAAATATCCTGATCACTACCCCAGAGTAGTGCAAAGTTACTATGGTAACATTATTGTTCTTGTCACAGTGTGTTAAAAAACATATTGTAAAAATATAATTAACATTTTTTTTTTAATTTCTTAACCATTTCCATACCGGGCAAATTTTACCCCTTCCTGCCCCCCAGGCCATTTTTCAGGTTTCAGCGCTCTCACACTTTGAATGACAATTGCGCGGTCATACAACATTGTACCCAAACTAAAATTTTATCATTTTCTTCACACAACTAGAGCTTTCTTTTGGTGGTATTTAATCACCGCTGGGGTTTTTATTTTTTGCTATATTAACAAAAAATGACCAAAAATGTTGAAAAAAAAACACATTTTTCTTTTCCATATACAGATCTCTCCCCTGTCAGCTCCAGTGCACTGCTTTGTATGGCTCTGCATAGCACAGCCATACAAAGCAGTGTGCTTACAGTGGAAAGCACTCCCCCGCCCCCTAGTAAAACACGCACAGTTAACCCTTTGCTCGCCCCTCATATTAACCCCTTCCTGCCCAGTGCCATTAGTACAATGTCAGTGCTTTTTATTAGCACTGATCACTCTATTGGTGTCACTGGGGATGTCATTGACACCAAGTCAATTGCCCCCGGTGTCAGAATGCCCACTGCAGTCCCGCTATAAGTCACTAGTAAAAAAAAAAAAAAATCTAGTATAATATACCGCCATTTGTAAACGCTATAACTTTCACGTAAACCAATTAATTTACACGTATTGGAATTTTTTTTTAGCAAAGACACGGAGCAGAATACATTTTGGCCTAAATTTATGACGAAATTTGATTTTTTTTACAATTATTTTATTGGACAAGTTTAATAGCAAATAGTAAAAAATATAGTTTTTTTTCTCAAAATCGTCGGTCTTTTTTTGTGTATAGCGCAAAAAATCCCAAAAAATGCACAGGCGATCAAATACCACCGAAATAAATCTCTATTTGTGGGGAAAAAAGACGTAAATATTTAAAATAATGCAAAAAATGTCCAGGAAGGGGGTAAATCCTCTGGAGGGTGAGGGGTTACTAAGCGGGTAATACCAATTTGTGGTGTTTCTTGAGCACTCGTTCCTCTTGTAGAAAATGCTGGAATCACGAGTTGATCCCGCGTTGCGTTTCCGGTTATATTTTGTTTTCTTTGTGCTATAAATCCTGACACTTGTGTTGAGATGAAAGCATTGCCAGTATCCATGTCCTCCGCTGGCATATTCAGTTCAGAGGACACCATATTAGAGGATTCTGAAGTGGCAACTGATTGTTCTAAGGGGCTAAAAGTCACCCTCTAGAAATGCGTTTTCAATATGGACTGAAAGTGTCGGTTTCTAAAGGGCTCTCCGCACCTCCATTTATATTCCTGGTTATTTAAATAGTACTTGATGTCCCGTTGGTATTTAATCCTCTTAGATTCTGCAATGATTTGTTCCAGTTTTGTAACATTCACTTTATTATTCAGTTGATCAGATTGGAAATTGTTCAGACCTGTTCTGTTTGTTTCCATGGCGATTTTCTATTCCTTCAACTATTAATATGAAACTATTAAACCTATTGTTTTAAAACCAAACTCCGGGCAAACAGTACAGATGAAATACATACACCGTATGGGAGCAAATACAGAATAAACAATACTACTTTGTATCTATCTCCCACCTGATCAATGTTTATAAACAATGTTACTTTGTATCTATCTCCCACCTGATCAATGTTTATAAACAATGTTACTTTGTATCTATCTCCCACCTGATCAATGTTTATAAACAATGTTACTTTGTATCTATCTCCTGTCTGATCGAAGTTTATAAACAATGTTCCTTTGTATCTCTCTATCTCCCGTCTGATCGATGTTTATAAACAATGTTCCTTTGTATCTCTCTATCTCCCGTCTGATCGATGTTTATAAACAATGTTCCTTTGTATCTGTCTATCTCCTGTCTGATTGATGTTTATAAACAATGTTCCTTTGTATCTCTCTATCTCCTGTCTGATCGATGTTTATAAACAATGTTACTTTGTATCTCTCTATCTCCTGTCTGATCGATGTTTATAAACAATGTTCCTTTGTATCTCTCTATCTCCTGTCTGATCGATGTTTATAAACAATGTTCCTTTGTATCTGTCTATCTCCTGTCTGATCGATGTTTATAAACAATGTTCCTTTGTATCTCTCTATCTCCCATCTGATTGATGTTTATAAACAATGTTACTTTGTATCTCTCTATCTCCCGTCTGATCGATGTTACTTTTATAAACAATGTTACTTTGTATCTCTCTATCTCCCGTCTGATCGATGTTTATAAACAATGTTACTTTGTATCTCTCCATCTCCCGTCCGATCGATGTTTATAAACAATGTTACTCTGTATCTCTACATCTCCCGTCCGATCGATGTTTATAAACAATGTTACTCTGTATCTCTCCATCTCCCGTCTGATCGATGTTTATAAACAACATTACTTTGTATCTTTCTATCTACTATCTGGACAATGTTTATAAACAACATTACTTTGTATCTTTCTATCTACTATCTGGACAATGTTTATAAACATTACTTTGTATCTTTATATCTATTATCTGGACAATGTTTATAAACAACATTACTTTGTATCTTTCTATCTACTATCTGGACAATGTTTATAAACATTACTTTGTATCTTTATATCTATTATCTGGACAATGTTTATAAACATTACTTTGTATCTTTCTATCTACTATCTGGACAATGATTATTAACAACATTACTTTCTTTGTATCTTTCTATCTGATAGAAAGATACAAAGTAATGTTGTTTATAAACATTGTCCAGATAATAGATATAAAGATACAAAGTAATGTTTATAAACATTGTCCAGATAGTAGATAGAAAGATACAAAGTAATGTTGTTTATAAACATTGTCCAGATAGTAGATAGAAAGATACAAAGTAATGTTGTTTATAAACATCGATCAGACGGGAGATGGAGAGATACAGAGTAACATTGTTTATAAACATCGATCGGACGGGAGATGTAGAGATACAGAGTAACATTGTTTATAAACATCGATCGGACGGGAGATGGAGAGATACAAAGTAACATTGTTTATAAACATCGATCGATCAGACGGGAGATAGAGAGATACAAAGTAACATTGTTTATAAACATCGATCAGACGGGAGATAGAGAGATACAAAGTAACATTGTTTATAAACATCAATCAGATGGGAGATAGAGAGATACAAAGGAACATTGTTTATAAACATCGATCAGACAGGAGATAGACAGATACAAAGGAACATTGTTTATAAACATCGATCAGACAGGAGATAGAGAGATACAAAGGAACATTGTTTATAAACATCGATCAGACAGGAGATAGAGAGATACAAAGTAACATTGTTTATAAACATCGATCAGACAGGAGATAGAGAGATACAAAGGAACATTTGTTTATAAACATCAATCAGACAGGAGATAGACAGATACAAAGGAACATTGTTTATAAACATCGATCAGACGGGAGATAGAGAGATACAAAGGAACATTGTTTATAAACATCGATCAGACGGGAGATAGAGAGATACAAAGGAACATTGTTTATAAACTTCGATCAGACAGGAGATAGATACAAAGTAACATTGTTTATAAACATTGATCAGGTGGGAGATAGATACAAAGTAACATTGTTTATAAACATTGATCAGGTGGGAGATAGATACAAAGTAACATTGTTTATAAACATTGATCAGGTGGGAGATAGATACAAAGTAGTATTGTTTATTCTGTATTTGCTCCCATACGGTGTATGTATTTCATCTGTACTGTTTGCCCGGAGTTTGGTTTTAAAACAATAGGTTTAATAGTTTTCATATTAATAGTTGAAGGAATAGAAAATCGCCATGGAAACAAACAGAACAGGTCTGAACAATTTCCAATCTGATCAACTGAATAATAAAGTGAATGTTACAAAACTGGAACAAATCATTGCAGAATCTAAGAGGATTAAATACCAACGGGACATCAAGTACTATTTAAATAACCAGGAATATAAATGGAGGTGCGGAGAGCCCTTTAGAAACCGACACTTTCAGTCCATATTGAAAACGGCATTTCTAGAGGGTGACTTTTAGCCCCTTAGAACAATCAGTTGCCACTTCAGAATCCTCTAATATGGTGTCCTCTGAACTGAATATGCCAGCGGAGGACATGGATACTGGCAATGCTTTCATCTCAACACAAGTGTCAGGATTTATAGCACAAAGAAAACAAAATATAACCGGAAACGCAACGCGGGATCAACTCGTGATTCCAGCATTTTCTACAAGAGGAACGAGTGCTCAAGAAACACCACAAATTGGTATTACCCGCTTAGTAACCCCTCACCCTCCAGAGGATTTACCCCCTTCCTGGACATTTTTTGCATTATTTTAAATATTTACGTCTTTTTTCCCCACAAATAGAGATTTATTTCGGTGGTATTTGATCGCCTGTGCATTTTTTGGGATTTTTTGCGCTATACACAAAAAAAGACCGACGATTTTGAGAAAAAAAAACTATATTTTTTACTATTTGCTATTAAACTTGTCCAATAAAAATAATTGTAAAAAAAATCAAATTTCGTCATAAATTTAGGCCAAAATGTATTCTGCTCCGTGTCTTTGCTAAAAAAAAATTCCAATACGTGTAAATTAATTGGTTTACGTGAAAGTTATAGCGTTTACAAATGGCGGTATATATACTAGATTTTTTTTTTTTTTTTTACTAGTGACTTATAGCGGGACTGCAGTGGGCATTCTGACACCGGGGGCAATTGACTTGGTGTCAATGACATCCCCAGTGACACCAATAGAGTGATCAGTGCTAATAAAAAGCACTGACATTGTACTAATGGCACTGGGCAGGAAGGGGTTAATATGAGGGGCGAGCAAAGGGTTAACTGTGCGTGTTTTACTAGGGGGCGGGGGAGTGCTTTCCACTGTAAGCACACTGCTTTGTATGGCTGTGCTATGCAGAGCCATACAAAGCAGTGCACTGGAGCTGACAGGGGAGAGATCTGTATATGGAAAAGAAAAATGTGTGGTTTTTTTTCAACATTTTTGGTCTTTTTTTTGTTAATATAGCAAAAAATAAAAACCCCAGCGGTGATTAAATACCACCAAAAGAAAGCTCTAGTTGTGTGAAGAAAATGATAAAATTTTAGTTTGGGTACAATGTTGTATGACCGCGCAATTGTCATTCAAAGTGTGAGAGCGCTGAAACCTGAAAAATGGCCTGGGGGGCAGGAAGGGGTAAAATTGCCCGGTATGGAAATGGTTAAGAAAATTAAAAAAAAAATGTTAATTATATTTTTACAATATGTTTTTTAACACACTGTGACAAGAACAATAATGTTACCATAGTAACTTTGCACTACTCTGGGGTAGTGATCAGGATATTTTTTTTCATTATGATTGCTTATAGCAGTGAATTTTATTTTTGAGTAAACAATGCAGCCGGCCCGTCACCTGTCCCAGTGCTCACAAACACACCACTAAGAGGCATGGCAAGTTTTTTTTGAAGTTGACATTTTTTGTCATTTTTTTTTTTTTAGAAAATGAAGAAATGACCAAAAAAAAATGATTTTTTTTTTCATTATGATTGCTTATAGCAGTGAATTTTATTTTTGCGTGAACAATGCAGCCGGCCCGTCACCTGTCCCAGTGCTCACAAACACACCACTAAGAGGCATGGCAAGTTTTTTGAAGTTGACATTTTTTTTCATTTTTTTTTTTTTAGAAAATGAAGAAATGACCAAAAAAAAAAGATATTTTTTTTCATTATGATTGCTTATAGCAGTGAATTTTATTTTTGCGTAAACAATGCAGCCGACCCCTCTCACCTGTCCCAGTGCTCACAAACACACCACTAAGAGGCATGGCAAGTTTTTTGAAGTTGACATTTTTTGTCATTTTTTTTTTTTTTTAGAAAATGAAGAAATGACCAAAAAAAAATGATTTTTTTTTTTTTTTTTTTTTTTCATTATGATTGCTTATAGCAGTGAATTTTATTTTTGCGTAAACAATGCAGCCGGCCCCTGTCACCTGTCCCAGTGCTCACAAACACACCAGTAAGAGGCATGGCAAGTTTTTTTGAAGTTGACATTTTTTTTCATTTTTTTTTTTTTTAGAAAATGAAGAAATGACCAAAAAAAAAGATATTTTTTTTCATTATGATTGCTTATAGCAGTGAATTTTATTTTTGCGTAAACAATGCAGCCGGCCCCCGTCACCTGTCCCAGTGCTCACAAACACACCACTAAGAGGCATGGCAAGTTTTTTGAAGTTGACATTTTTTGTCATTTTTTTTTTTTTTTAGAAAATGAAGAAATGACCAAAAAAAAATGATTTTTTTTTTTCATTATGATTGCTTATAGCAGTGAATTTTATTTTTGCGTGAACAATGCAGCCGGCCCGTCACCTGTCCCAGTGCTCACAAACACACCACTAAGAGGCATGGCAAGTTTTTTGAAGTTGACATTTTTTTTCATTTTTTTTTTTTTTAGAAAATGAAGAAATGACCAAAAAAAAAAGATATTTTTTTTCATTATGATTGCTTATAGCAGTGAATTTTATTTTTGCGTAAACAATGCAGCCGACCCCTCTCACCTGTCCCAGTGCTCACAAACACACCACTAAGAGGCATGGCAAGTTTTTTGAAGTTGACATTTTTTGTCATTTTTTTTTTTTTTAGAAAATGAAGAAATGACCAAAAAAAATGATTTTTTTTTTCATTATGATTGCTTATAGCAGTGAATTTTATTTTTGCGTAAACAATGCAGCCGGCCCCTGTCACCTGTCCCAGTGCTCACAAACACACCAGTAAGAGGCATGGCAAGTTTTTTGAAGTTGACATTTTTTTTCATTTTTTTTTTTTTAGAAAATGAAGAAATGACAAAAAAAAAAGATATTTTTTTTTCATTATGATTGCTTATAGCAGTGAATTTTATTTTTGCGTAAACAATGCAGCCGGCCCCCGTCACCTGTCCCAGTGCTCACAAACACACCACTAAGAGGCATGGCAAGTTTTTTGAAGTTGACATTTTTTGTCATTTTTTTTTTTTTTAGAAAATGAAGAAATGACCAAAAAAAATGATTTTTTTTTTCATTATGATTGCTTATAGCAGTGAATTTTATTTTGAGTAAACAATGCAGCCGGCCTGTCACCTGTCCCAGTGCTCACAAACACACCACTAAGAGGCATGGCAAGTTTTTTGAAGTTGACATTTTTTGTCATTTTTTTTTTTTTTAGAAAATGAAGAAATGACAAAAAAAATGATTTATTTTTTTTTTCATTATGATTGCTTATAGCAGTGAATTTTATTTTTGCGTAAACAATGCAGCCAGCCCCTGTCACCTGTCCCAGTGCTCACAAACACACCAGTAAGAGGCATGGCAAGTTTTTTGAAGTTGACATTTTTTGTCATTTTTTTTTTTTTAGAAAATGAAGAAATGACAAAAAAAAATGATTTATATTTTTTTTTCATTATGATTGCTTATAGCAGTGAATTTTATTTTTGCGTAAACAATGCCCGGCCCCTCTCACCTGTCCCAGTGCTCACAAACACAACCACTAATGGGGGAGGCATGTGGGCAAGGTTTTTTTATGAAGTTGACTTTTTTTTTTTAGAAAATGAAGAAATGACCAAAAAAAATGATTTTTTTTTTTCATTATGATTGCTTATAGCAGTGAATTTTATTTTTTCGTAAACAATGCAGCCGGCCCGTCACCTGTCCCAGTGCTCACAAACACACCACTAAGAGGCATGGCAAGTTTTTGAAGTTGACATTTTTTGTCATTTTTTTTTTTTTTAGAAAATGAAGAAATGACCAAAAAAAAAAGATTTATTTTTTTTCATTATGATTGCTTATAGCAGTGAATTTTATTTTGCGTAAACAATGCAGCCGGCCCGTCACCTGTCCCAGTGCTCACAAACACACCAGTAAGAGGCATGGCAAGTTTTTTGAAGTTGACATTTTTTGTCATTTTTTTTTTTTTTAGAAAATGAAGAAATGACGCAAAAAAAATTTGATTTATTTTTTTTTTCATTATGATTGCTTATAGCAGTGAATTTCTATTTTTGCGTAAACAATGCAGCCGGCCCGTCACCTGTCCCAGTGCTCACAAACACACCACTAAGAGGCATGGCAAGTTTTTTGAAGTTGACATTTTTTGTCATTTTTTTTTTTTTAGAAAATGAAGAAATGACCAAAAAAAAAAGATTTATTTTTTTTTTTCATTATGATTGCTTATAGCATGAATTTTTATTTTTGCGCATGTAAACAATGCACCCCGTCACCTGTCCCAGTGCTCACAAACACACCAGTAAGAGGCATGAAGGCAAGTTTTTTGAAGTTGACATTTTTTGTCATTTTTTTTTTTTTTTTTTTAGAAAATGAAGAAATGACGCAAAAAAAATGATTTATTTTTTTTCATTATGATTGCTTATAGCAGTGAATTTTATTTTTGCGTAAACAATGCAAGCCGGCCCGTCACCTGTCCCAGTGCTCACAAACACACCACTAAGAGGCATGGCAAGTTTTTTGAAGTTGACATTTTTTGTCATTTTTTTTTTTTTTTAGAAAATGAAGAAATGACCAAAAAAAAAATGATTTTTTTTTTCATTATGATTGCTTATAGCAGTGAATTTTATTTTTGCGTAAACAATGCAGCCGCCCCGTCACCTGTCCCAGTGCTCACAAACACACCACTAAGAGGCATGGCAAGTTTTTTTGAAGTTGACATTTTTTGTCATTTTTTTTTTTTTTTTAGAAAATGAAGAAATGACCAAAAAAAAATGATTTTTTTTTTCATTATGATTGCTTATAGCAGTGAATTTTATTTTTGCGTAAACAATGCAGCCGCCCCGTCACCTGTCCCAGTGCTCACAAACACACCACTAAGAGGCATGGCAAGTTTTTTGAAGTTGACATTTTTTGTCATTTTTTTTTTTTTTAGAAAATGAAGAAATGACCAAAAAAAAAAGATATTTTTTTTCATTATGATTGCTTATAGCATGAATTTTATTTTGCGTAAACAATGCAGCCGGCCCGTCACCTGTCCCAGTGCTCACAAACACACCACTAAGAGGCATGGCAAGTTTTTTGAAGTTGACATTTTTTTGTCATTTTTTTTTTTTTAGAAAATGAGGAAATGACAAAAAAAAAATTTTTTTTTTTATTATGATTGCTTATAGCAGTGAATTTTATTTTTGCCTAAACAATGCAGCCTGGCCCGTCACCTGTCCCAGTGCTCACAAAACACATGACCAGTAAGAGCATGGCAAGTTTTTTGAAGTTGACATTTTTGTTCTTTTTTTTTTTCATTTTTTTTTTTTTTAGAAAATGAAAGAAATGACCAAAAAAAAATGATTTATTTTTTTTTCATTATGATTGCTTATAGCAGTGAATTTTATTTTTGAGTAAACAATGCAGCCGGCCCGTCACCTGTCCCCAGTGCTCACAAACACACCACTAAGAGGCATGCGGCAAGTTTTTTGAAGTTGACATTTTTTTGTCATTTTTTTTTTTTTTAGAAAATGAAGAAATGACCAAAAAAAAAAATGATTTTTTTTTTTCATTATGATTGCTTATAGCAGAGAATTTTATTTTGCGTAAACAATGCAGCCGCCCGTCACCTGTCCCCAGTGCTCACAAACACTGTCCATAAGATGGCTCACGGAAACACCCACCTAAGAGGCATGGCAAGTTTTTTGAAGTTGACATTTTTTGTCATTTTTTTTTTTTTAGAAAATGAAGAAATGACAACAAAAAAAAAATGATTTTTTAAATGTTTTTTTTTTCATTATGATTGCTTATAGTACAGTGAATTTTATTTTTTTGCCTAAACAATGCAGCCGGCCCCGTCACCTGTCCCAGGTGCTCACAAACACACCACCAGTAAGAGGCATGATGTGGCAAGTTTTTTTGAAGTTGACATTTTTTGTCATTTTTTTTATTTTTTTTTTTAGAAAATGAAGAAATGACCAAAAAAAATGATTTTTTTTTTCATTATGATTGCAGTGAATTTTTATTTTTGAGTAAACAATGCAGCGACCCCTCTCACCTGTCCCAGTGCTCACAAACACACCACTAAGAGGCATAGGCACGGTTTTTTGAAGTATGACATTTTTTTGTCATTTTTTTTTTTTTTAGAAAATGAAGAAATGACCAAAAAAAAAATGATTTTTTTTTTTCATTATAGAATTGCTTATACAGTGAATTTTATTTTTTTGCCGTAAACAATGCAGCCGGCCCGTCACCTGTCCCAGTGCTCACAAACACACCACTAAGAGGCATGGCAAGTTTTTTTGAAGTTTGACATTGTTTTGACATTTTTTTTTTTTTTTTTTTAGAAAATGAAGAATGAACAAAAAAAAATGATTTATTTTTTTTTTCATTATGATTGCTTATAGCAGTGTGAATTTTATTTTTGCCTAAACAATGCATTACCGCCCCCTGTCACCTGTCCCAGTGCTCACAAACACACCAGTAGAGGCATGGCAAGTTTTTTGAAGTTGACATTTTTTGTCATTTTTTTTTTTTTTAGAAAATGAGGAAATGACAAAAAAAAATGATTTTTTTTTTTATTATGATTGCTTATAGCATGAATTTTATTTTTGCACTAAATCAAAATGGCAGCCGAGCCCCGTCAACACCTGTCCCAGTGCTCACGAAAACACACCAGTGTAAAGAGGCATGGCAAGTTGTTTTGAAGCTTGACATTTTTCTTTTTTTTGTCATTTTTTTATTTTTAGAAAATGAAGAAATGACAAAAAAAAAAATTTATGTTTTTTTTTCATTATGATTGCTTATAGCAGTGAAATTTTATTTTTGCGTAAACAATGCAGCCTGGCCCGTCACCTGTCCCAGTGCTAAGAGGCATGGGCATTAGTTTTTTGAAGTTGACATTTTTTGGTCATTTTTTTTTTTTTTTAGAAAATGAAGAAATGACCCCATTATGATATGCTTATAGCAGTGAATTTTATTTTTGCCTAAACAATGCAGTCCGGGCCGGCCCGTCACCTGTACCCAGTGCTCACAAACACACCACTAAGAGGCATGGCAAAGAGTTTTTTTGAAGTTGAACTTTTTTTTGTCATTTTTTGATTTTTTTTCGTTTTTTTTTTCTATTTTTTTTTATTTTTTCTCTATTTTTTTTTTTTTTTTTTTAGAAAAATGAGGAAATGACCAAAAAAAAAAATTTTTTTTTTTTTAATAATGATTGCTTATTAGCAGTGGAATTTTATTTATTTTTGTTGAGCGTAATACAATGCAGCCGGCCCGTCTACCTAGTCCCAGTGGCTCACAAAACACGACATAAGAGGCATGGCAATTTTTTGAAGTTGACATTTTTTGTCATTTTTTTTTTTTTTAGAAAAGAAAAATGACAAAAAAAAGATTTTTTTTTTTTCATTATGATTGCTTTTTAGCAGTGAATTTTATTTTTGGGTAAACAAAGCAGCCCGGGCCCCTCACCTGTCCAAAGGGTCACAAAAACCCCTAAGAGGCATGGCAAGTTTTTTGAAGTTACTTTTTTTCATTTTTTTTTTTTTAGAAAAAAGAAGAAATGACCAAAAAAAAATTTTTTTTTTTATTATGATTTTTATAGCAGGAATTTTATTTTTGCTAAAAAAATGCAGCCGGCCCCGTCACCGTCCCCTGCTCACAAACACCCTAAAAAGGCATGGCAAATTTTTTTTTAAGTTGACATTTTTTGTTTATTTTTTTTTTTTTGAAAATGAAAAAATGACAAAAAAAAAAGATTTTTTTTTTTTATTATGTTGCTTAAGCAGTGAATTTTTTTTTTGCCTAAAAAAATGCAGCCGGCCCGTCACCCGTCCCAGGTTTCAAAAAAAACCACCACTAAAGGTTTGGAAAGGGTTTTTTAAATTATTGGGACATTTTTTGTCTTTTTTTTTTTTTTGCGCACAAATTTTGCCCTAAATTTTATGAAAAAAAGAATATTTATTTGCAAAATTTTATAAAAAAAAAAATAAAAGAAAAACTTTTGGAAATTTTTTTTTTCAAAATTTTAAATCTTTTTTTTTTATAAAAATAAAAAAAAAAAACCCGTGGAGATTTTCCAGCAAAAGAAAAATCTTTGTGTGTGAACAAAAGGGTTAAAAAATTGTCATTTGGGCACAGTGTTGAAAATGACCCGCAATTTTTTAAATTCAAAGTGTGGAAAGGAAGGGGGGGGGTAAAGTCCCCAATAAGTGGGTGACTTCAAAAATTTCCCCCCCTTTGGGTTTTGGGAAATTTTCAAAAAGTTTGTTTTAAGATTCCAGGGGGGGGACTGACAACTCATGGGGCCCCCGGCAATGGGGGGTTAATGAGGCCCCCTTTTGCCCTTGCCCATCTCAAAAAACCCTTAAAAAAAAAGGTCCCGGGGGTTTTTCAGGGGGGCCCCCCTATGAACCCGGGCCCTTGGGCGGTGCCCGAATGCTCAAAGGGTCATTCCCCCCTTGTAGTTTTCTAAATTTTTAGAAGGCTTGTAGAAAAAGAGACGGCTGCAGATAAACATAAAAACCTACTAAAAGTATTTGCTTTTTTTTCCCTGTGTATCCCCTGGGGCCCCGGCCATGCCCACGGGGTTTAATAGACGAAAATGGTTTTTGGAAAATAAAAAATCTTAGCCGTTTTGTGTTGGGGGTTTAATATATTTTAAACCTTTTTTCCCCCCCCCCCGGGACTTTGCATATAACGGCCCGGGCCCGGGGGGGCACTGCGGGGTACGGGGGTTTGGTTTAAATAAACGGCCCCCCCCAAACACCCTGCTTGTGCCCCGCTCCCGGGGGAACGCGCAAAACCGAAACCCCGGGTTTGGCCCGCGGGTGTCCTCCCGGACACAGTGAAACATCAAATCGCCCGGACGGGACCTCTCTACGAAAAGGGCCCCATCATGTATCACTGATTGCCAATCAGTGATCACCAAAAAAATTTAATTTTTTTTTAAAATTTTTTTTTTCATTTTTATTTTAATTGTTTTTATATTTTTATTATTATTATTTTTTTTTTTGGCCAGTCAGTTTATCACGCGACCCTTTTTTGCTTAATACGGTGAAATCTGTGAATGATCACAAAGGCACATGGGTACAGGGGTATTCACAACAGCCCTTTTACCATGTGGCAAGCTGTGACCAATCACAGCTCCCCTCGTACTTTTCAATGGGCTGCAAGAATGGGAGCCAGAGAGAAAGAGAAAAGATTGCTTTTTTTCATCCTTTTAGGGGGGAAAAGCAATCAGTGTAAAAAAAAAAAAAATCTTCATCCCCCCCACAATTGTACAGTGTCACCCTGGTGATACGATATGTAGGGTTTAAAGTAAGAAAAAAAAAAAAAAAAAATAATTAAAAAAATAAAAAAATTAAATAAAAAAAGTAAAAAAAAAATTTTTTAAAAATTATAATTTTTTGGTTTTAAAATAATTTGGGAAATTTTTTTTTTTTTTTTACTAAAAAAATAACGGAATAAATTGGGGGCCCCCGATTTATGATGAAATATTATTTATTTGCAAATTTATAAAAAAAAAAACTTTTTTTAAAATTTTGGGGCTTTTTCATTTACAAAAGCAAAAAAAATAAATTCCCCGCGGTGAATAAAATTTCCACCAAAATAAAACTTTATCTGTCTAAAAAAAAAGGGGAAAAATTTATTTGGGTACAGTGTTTCATGACCCCCGCAATTTTCATTCAAAGTGTGACAGCGCTGAAAGCGGAAAAAAATTTCCTGGTCAGGGAAGGGGGTTTAAAAATGTCCCCCCTGGAAAGGGGGGGGAAAGTGTCCCGGGTGGAAAGGGGGGGAAAGTGTCCGGGGCTGGAAGGGGGGGGAAAGTGTCCCGGGCTGGAAGGGGGGGGGAAAATGGGCCCGGGGGTTGGAAAGGGGGAAAGGGGGGTTCCGGATTAAAAGGGGGGGTTTTAAAATGTCCCGGCTGGCAGGGGGTGGTGGTTTCCGGGACAGGAACGGTTGGGAAAAGTGGGGGGGTGAAGGGGGAAAGGGGTTTCAGACTGGGAAAAGGGGGGGAAAGTGTCCGGACTGGAAGGGGGTGAAAGTTTCCGGGCTGGAAGGGGGTGAAAGTGTCCGGACTGGAAGGGGGGGGGAAAAAGTCCGGACAGGAAGGGGGGGGGGAAAGTGTCCCCGGGCAGGAAGGGG
>CATNWA010012962.1:0-10740 GCA_951230385.1 Staurois parvus
TTGCAGGTGAAAAATTACAACAAAATAAGAAACTAATTCAACATGTTTCACTCCCCAAAAGAGCTTCGTCAGGAGAAACAAATCATAATCTCTAACTGTGCACCCCGCACCAATGATGGATCAAACATAAAAAAGCCACATGGCAAACAAGATGGGCTTTGGTGAGTGTGGTTCAGTTCTATTTATAACATCCCAAAGCAAAGATGGCAGCCGCATCTAGTGGCACAACGACGTCACTCTGCAAGCGCATGTCGTGACATTACCGTGCATGTGTGTCATGACAACACTACATGGTAAAAATAGCGCGATCTTGTGGAGGTTAAAGGAGATTATGTGATATCTCTACATCTATATTCTCTCCAATCCACTATGGCCGCTGCAAGAATAAATCACTGAATGAACCACACATCCACCACAACACAGAGGGACAAAGGATTAGTACACAATACAGATACCTTCCCAAATGTACACATAAATCGTCAAATATTACATTTGTCACTGGTTCGACTGGATTGGGGCACAACCATGACATAATTTTTTCTCAGGGGTATAATTGACCCGTGTTCCTAAAGGTACCATCCAAATTTTACTCCACCATCTCAAAAAAAAATACAGGTAATAAAGCACTTACAAAAATATAGAAGACATCCAAAAATGTATGCTCATATGCTGAAAGACAATCAAGATCTTAACCACAAACAAAAGGCAGAAAAGTGAAAACCCCTTACTTTCATTCTCTGCGTACTAGGTTCTGCTAACCCAAGACAATCGGCCTTCTTAGTGGATGAGATTGATGATTATGTATTTCAAGGCAGAGCATATAAAAGGTGGCAATCATCGGATGGTAAATTGATAAAAAATTCAAATTCATCTTTAGGATTTGCAGGTAATTACTACATAATTTTCTTCCTTACTCAGGTAGTCATAGCACATCTTTTACGTAGAAGTTTGTGCTCATTAGTACTATGTCGCCACCCTTGTCTGCAAATTTAAAGTGGTTGTAAAGGCTGAAGGTTTTTTACATTCATGCATTCAATGCATGAAGATTCGCATAAAAACCTTCTGTGTGCAGCAGTGCCCCCAGCTCTCTCAATACTTACTTGATCCCCACAACAGCCTGGGCTGACCCGGATCTACTCATTGGCTGACCCGACAGCAAGCGGGAGCCATTGGCTCCCGCTGCTGTCAATCACAGCCAGTCAGCCTAATGAGAAGAGAGAGGGGTCGGGGCCAAGCCACGGCTCCATGTGTGAATGCACATATATGGAGCACTGGGTGCCCCCATATAATCTGCTTGCTGTGGGGGCACTGACAGAAAAGAGGAGCCAGGAGAGCCTGTGGAGGACCCGAGAAAAGGAAAGATCCAGGCTTCTCTGTGCAAAACCACAGCACAGAGCTGGTAAGTATTGACATGTTTGTTATTTTACAAAAATAAAAAAAATTTCCCCGAAAATAGGTGCAGAAAATCAACCAAACCTCTTGTAATGCCCTCTAATGTACATAGTTGTTGAGAGTAGTTAGAGGCTTGCTAGAAGCCTGGGTTTAGACAGAGGGCTACTTCAGGTTAGGCTGGAGGGCTCTACAGGTCAGTCCTCTCTAGTACCTCCCCCTGCCCTAGAAGCTTGGATAAGTCAGTAAGCGGAGTGTGAGGAGGAGCTAATCTGCATATTTATGGGAGTCTGAACAATCCCAGGCAGGAGGTCGGGCAGTGTGGCAGACCAGCCCATAAATATGACAGAGCCTAGCCAACAAGGGAGTTGGGTGGAAGATGGAGCTGAGATGCGTGGAAGACGGAGCTAAGCTTGAGCTGCACCTGTCAATTTAGTTTCCTCTTTTTTTTGTTTATCTCTGCAAGATTGCCTCTAGGTCTTCAGAACAAGCTGCCTGGAGTGTTTATTGGAGCATATCATTCTTATCTGTGGACTGTTATTATGGACTAATTGTTCCCCTGGATAAACTATTTATGGACTAGTGGTTATTCCTTAGATATTTCCTTCTATTGCACTTAAATCCCCCCCCCCCCCTTTTAGCTGTATGTCACTATCTTATCCCCTCTAAGCATCTCTTCTCCTGGGAGATTTTGTAATCATTCCTCATAACTGAGGTCCTCCAGTCCCCTTTATTAGTTTTGTTGCCCTTCTCTGGACTCTTTCCAGTTCCAGCACATCCTTCCTGAGGACTGGAAACCAGAACTGGACGGCATACTCATGGTGTGGCCGAACCAGAGTTTTGTAAAGTAGTAGAATTAATTAATTTTATCTCTTGAGTAAATACCTTTTTTAAGGCATGATAATATTCTACTGATCTTGCTTGCTGCTGCTTGGCATTTCATGCAATTTCTCAGTCTGTCATCAACCAGGACCCCCAGATCCTTTTGCATCCTCAATCTCCCTCCCCCAGAGGTTCCTCCCCCTAGCATGTAGCTTGCATTTTTTTTTTCAGCACTTAAGTGCATTACTTTGCATTTCCCTACATTGAATCTCATTTGCCTTGTGTTTGCCCATCCCTCCATTTTATCATGGTCTTCCTGTAGAGTTTCTATAGTCTGGTTAACTTTGTATCATCAGCAAACACTGAGATTGAACTATTTATCCCAACCTCTATATCAACTATAACCAAGTTAAACAGGATTTGTCCCAGGATAGAGCCCTGGGGTACCCCACTTATAACGGCAGAACATACACTATTTATCACCACCCTATGGATGTGCCCAGAGGTCAAGGGGTTAAATCGAAGATTGACCCCTCCATTCAAAAAGGGCATTGTGAAACAAGTAGTCCTTCTTTCAGAGAAAAGAAAGTAATGGATCTGTTTTTTCTTTGCTATGATACTTGCATAAAGCTCACCTTAAGAGGATTATTTAAAAAACAAACAAACTGCTATTACATTCTACCTCTTTTAGTGTCATTATGGATCAGGGACGGACTGTCATGGGGCCCCCTTACTGAACCCAGGCCCTCAGTCAGTGCCACCGATGTTTCCATAGGATGGTCGCAGTCCCGCCCATGTTTATGGTATCAAATAATTTTTTTCCATTTACAGTTCATAGTGCACGTTCCACCAGCCCCGCACCTAGTTCTCCCAGATTATAATAAAGTCTCTTTCTGCTCTTCAGGTTGATTATTCTCTGATTTATTTGTTTTTGTGTTTTTTTCTCCATGTTATTAAAGGTTAGTGTCTACTTGTGTTAAATCGTTGTACAAAACTGTGTCCTTAGATGTACCCTGTTCTGCTAGACAGTATCTCTACTGTATGTGCAAAATTTTCGCAGTTAGATAGTCATGATATTATACAAGATAAGGAGTTTTAGTATGGAGATTCTCGAAGAGCTCTTTTGCAATAAGTTTTTATCTCTTCTGATTTGATTTTAATTATGACTTCAATTTATGTCTTCTCAGTTCTAGGTATAATGAGGAAATTCCCTCATGCTGCACCATTGTACTATCTGCCGGCAGGGATTCTGCTGTGTGGTCTGTGTATCTGAGGTTTGTGTTTCTACAACTGCTATTTGTTCTGAGCAATGATTACTGCTGGTGGTTATAGCCGTCGCAGTAATCGCAAGAGGAGGATCCAGAATGCGTTCCTGCTGCTGTGACCTGCGGTTTTCACTTTGTTACTTTTTTTGTCAATCCACCGGAAGATTATATCATTTATCATAGTGTCTATCACTTTTGTCAAAGGCTGACAGGGGAGACGATTGTGTTTTTTAATTTCAGGTCTCTCTTCTTCTATTCTTTTATGTCTTCGCTATGATTTTTGTACTTTCACTGCACGATAGAAAGACAAATCACCATGTGTCTTCTAAGTGGTAAAATATTGGACCAGACATTTTATCGTTTAAACAGCACTTATCAGTCTTGACCCTTCTTGGTTCCGCCCAGATGTTACACACCCTCCTTTTCTGCGCAGCCTGCTCCCCTAGCAACAGTCCCTCAGTGATCCCACCCCACGCCTTAGCACCGCCCCACCCTACGGTTTCCCTAGTTGTAATTGGGATGTCAGGTGACAGTTTTTGCTGTTCCTCACCCAGTTTCTAAATTGCCAGCTGCAGTCCTGCAGACCGGCTATCAAGCACGTTTTTTTTTTGCCTATTCAATAGTATAAGTAAAATACTACACTTACTTTATTCTATTTATTTTACATTTGTACCACGGCCCCCCCCCTTTCAGTTGATTCTATGTATACTTCTGCACATAAACCCAGTAATCGTATACATGTGATTGGGATTTTTCTTTAGCAATAGACACTGTAGCAGAATATAATTTGGCCTAAACGCTGTTATTTTGTCGATAGTTCCTCCTTCCATTACTAGTGCTCCTGTATGTACTTTTCCCTGATTAGCAAAAAGTCCTACTAGGTTTCTTTGTTTGTTATATTATTTACTTAATAATTTTTATGCTGCCCCGTTGTTTTGTCTCATTCGCGCAAAATTCTGAAGGTTGGCTGAGGTGTACTCAAATTACTAACATGTATGTGAGTTTTGTTGTGAAAAACGGTCATAATTTAATTTGCAGACTACGCATTTGTTAGTTTTATGATTACGCAGCACCATATCACAAAAAATAGTTTTAGGCAGGGGGTGGTGGTCTAAATCATCAGGAGGGCGGAGTGAGGAGTACAGTGAAGAGTGGTTAAAAGAGTTGTTTACTTTATTTTCAATGAATCGCTACCAACGATAGGAGTTCTAGATGATGCTTGTGAATCTTGCGGCTGCTCTTGGACCCTGTGATCTCTTCAGCTCTTCTGGACATATTGAATTATCCCTGTCAATCGCTTCATCAGACACAATTTATTTTTAGTTTTATTTTTTTTACATGCAGGTCTTCTGTATTTAACTAGGTACTTCATTCACCCGTTCGGTACCAAATTTCTACGATCATTAATTAGCATAACATGTTTTAATATTTTGGCCCTCGCCATTACTCTTTATCCAGAGCATGTGAGCTGGTGGTTGGTTCCACTTTGTGACATATGGTTCGTGTTTCCTTGGTATCCATAGATATTTGGATGCGCATCTTTGCTCAGTTATGAGGATTACTAGGATTTCTGATTCCCAAGTGTATCGTTCAAATAGCCCTTCTTTAAAATTTGTACTTCAGTTCCGCTCTTGTGGCGTAACAAGGCTACAACACTTGATTTGTCTGTATTATGTAGATTCGTTGTTTAGATTTACTCGAACGGTAAAAGTTGGAAACAGCCTCTGTGGTCTCTTGCACAAGGCAAGAAAGCTTGTCTACTTGGATGCACGCTGCATGAAAAGCGACCTGTTTAGCATCCTACAAGGACTGTTGTTTAAATGATTTGCTGTTCAACTCTGGTATAGGTTGGACTTTCTGTTCTTCTATATTTTCATTTGACTCTTGTTTTGGGTGGGGGGGAGTGTACTGCGAGTGTTCTAGTCTCTGTATGGGTGTGTGTCCGATTGTAGCGGGAGTGGTGTGTCTTGGCGGTTATATCTTCCTCTTCCGTCTAACGGTGTATGTGGCCGCTTTTTTTATTTTTATGTTGGCCGGGTACGGTCGGAGATAGAGGTTGTTGGAGTCATGGGTGCCCTCTCCCTCCCGGGGGGCTACTGACCGGTCAAACATAGTGGGGAGGATGGACCGATGGAGGCGTGTTAATGTGCTGGCATAGGGGTGGCTGAAGGTGTTGTGAGTGCCCTGCGACCTTCGGAGGGTACAGGATGCGGAGGTGTCGATCCTCAGGTCGGAGAGACACGGGGTCTAGCTGAAATGGCGGGATAAAATAAATCCCAGACTAATGCTGTTAACGTGTCGTAGTCTTGAATATGCTCCCTAACTGGGTCGGTTGGGGCCCCCCCCCCCCCCCCCCCCCCCCCCCCCCCCCCCCGATAGCCCCGGGCCCCCCCCCCGGCGCCCCCCCGGTAAGTTTAATCACTGAATTCTCCTTCACCTTCTTTCTTCTGTTGTGAGAGAAAGGGTGAGAGCTACTCTCACTTACATGTAATCACATGTAGCATGGTCTATTCAGTATATCGCGGTGGCTAGCGTGGGCTGTCCGCTCATTATTTTAGTGCTGTTGTGCACCTGGTTGCGACTCCTTCGTGCAGGAAACGGCATAGACTGTTTTATACATTTACCATGAATTCCTAGTGAGGACTTGTTCATTATCTCGCGTTTTTTATTTTTTTATATGTTTTTGTTTTCGGTATTTTGTCAGGGACTTCTCTTATGGTTCTATAGACCCCACCCCCCCCCATGCTGCATGAAAAGCCTGATTGTGCATATTTTTTCCGTCCGTCGGTTATAGGTTTGACATGTTATCTAGTCTATGCGCTTCCGGTGTGTGCGTTTTTTGTGCGTGCCAGCCCGACTTTTTCTTTGAAAAAAAACGCAAAAATGCATCAAAACGCTTTTACAAATTGCATCAAAAAAGACATGGTGTAGTTTCTTTTGCTAGTACAGGCGTTTCTCAAAAGCTACTGCAGAAATGGTTCATTTTTTTAATGTTAATCTGCATTGTGTGTGTATTTCATTGATTATTATGTAAATGACTACGGCTAACAGAGTCTCTTTTACTTCAGATTGACTTCTGTGTACTTTTTTTTTTTACGTTTATCTGTATATTGGTCTCTTTATGAAAAACACAGGTGGGTTATTTATTTTTGGCTACCCAGAACATATTGGCCACTACTCCGCTGTAAGTGCCACAAAGGTTTTTTTTTGGTTATTATATTTTCTTGTCTTTCTCGTGTTGTTTTGCTTACTTTCTTTGGACTGTTTGTCCTTCGTAAAAAAAGCCTGGTTTACAAATGTGTTGTTTCTATGTAGCCCGTCAATCCTGTTCTCTTCTGTTATTTTTTTGTTTCTTATATATCTTTACCCCATCATAAATGTTTTAGGATCTGTACCTTTATTATATATGATTTTACTGATTTTAATTTTTTGTCTTTTGATTTTTTTTTTTATTGTTGTGATACTTATGTGTTTACACACCTCAGGAGGCGAAGGCCCGATAGGGTGAGGACAATGAAAAAGCAAGGAAAGGAAACAGAGAAATGAAGAAGAGAAAGACGAGGAAGGACCAGAAAGAAGGACAGGACACGTGCGAGGGAGAAATAGAAAAGAGACAAGTGAAAGTGAGACAGAAAGAGAAAGAAGGAGAGAGGAGAGAGGAAGTAAAAGCAGAGAAATATCTGTGTTAACAAGGAATTCACAAGATGTCATCAAGGAAAAGAGGAGACATTGTATGTTTGCATTGTTCTCAATGGATGGGCACAAAATGCCAGTATTGCATTGGGGACATTTAGCTTCCCAGATGGTTAAGTAAACATGGTTGTAATCTTTACTCATTTTTCTGCAATTTACCAATTGAGTTCCTAAATTACAAAAAAATTAAAAAAAGGCAGAGGGTGGGGGGGGGAAAATGTACAAATGAGATCTGTAATATTACATGGTATAAAGCACAAAATACAGTGTTAAACTATACCTATACTATTCCTTAGTACCTATCAAATTTTAAAAGAGAGTCAGACATAACCTCTTTAAAAAGATGGATAATTATTTTGTATTTACAGAAAAATAAAGAAAGAAATAATTTTAAAATAACTAAAGGCAATTTTTTTTTTTAGTTTTTGGGTAGAGTGGGAGAGATTTTGAATGATTGACATTTTTTTGCTATCCTGCCCCCCGGGTTCTGTACCGAGCAGCTCCTAAATCAACTTCAAAAAGCCTGTGGTCCCTGTAAACATGGCTTTTAGCAGAGTTTAGGTCTGCGCTTTAGGTGGGTTAAACCCCTTCCCCTAAGCGGGAAGCATGATCAGGGTAGGGGCCCTTTTGACTGCCGACCACAGGAAAAAACAAAATGCAGAAAACGCGGGAACCATGGGACTGGTTTTTGCTTTGATGGCATTTTCCCCTGGCGGGGGTAGGTAGACTGGTACGAAACCTTAGAGAGATTCACTCTCTCATTTGTCCCATTTAAAAGTGAAAATAAAAGCAAATCCCAAATTTTGGTTGTCCCAGAAAATAATAGAGGGGAGATCGCCAATGGGGACCCTAGTTCGGGTGCCCTGGGGGTACCCAAAGGGTTACTTTAATTTGCAGGGGGTTTCCTCTCACTTCTTGTTTTCTATGGGGCAGGATTGAAGGAAATCCTGCAATGGGCCAGATGGCAAAAAAAAAAACTGGAAGGGTTTTAAACCCCCCTTGTTAGCACCCTCCAGGGACTAGGGGGGGCGTTCAAAAATAATGGACGATAACAGCCCAGGTTGATAACGAGGTCAAATTGCGTTCAGGGGGTGAGGGCTCTCAGACCATTCTCTAAGACTTCCCCCCGCTGTTGGGAAATTTGGAGAAAGATCTAGAAGCAGGGGCCCAAAAAGCAGTGACTGATCTGCACTTTTGAAGGGTCCTGGGCCCAAATTCCAAAAGGGGGCTTGGCATGGGACCCGGACAGCCCTTTAAAAATGAGAGAAGCCTGCTCGCGCAGGAGAGTTTGGGCGGAAAATGGAGAGAAAGTAGGGTGGTGGCGGACCTGGATGGACCCAGATGGGGGGGCTCACCTAAGGGAGGACTTTGGGGGAGAAAAGCCAGGACTTCACCGGGCCCCCAGAGGGGGGGAGCATCTGTGACAGGGAAAGACAGCCCAGCAGAAGCCCGGTAGAAGCCACCCAACCCCCAGCAGCACTGGGGGAATGCGAGTGAGTAAACCGCCCCCCTGGACCCTTTAAGGGAAAGAGGCCTCTGGTGGGAAAAAGGATTTTTTTTTATCCAGGGCTGTGCTGACTTTCTCTATCCAAAAAAAAAAAAAACTTTGCCTAAGTATACTTTAAGCTAAAATTGATTTGTTTAATAAAGTTCTTCCAATTAATCCAGTTTATTTAAATTTTACAACATCTTTTTTTAGATTTGATTAAAAAAGACAGCTTATCTGTTTGGCAGGATCAATCTATTGGTTTTTAAACTAATCATTACCTTTGTCTCTATGGTCCAACACCCCAAGGTTACTCACTGGCTCTAGCATCTTCTTCCAGCTTCTTCCTGGTGCCAGTCTTTGGCCATCTTGAATGATTCGTGTGGGATGACATCACTTCCACCCATGTGGAAGTGCCGTGGTAGTTCATTCAAGCTTCCTGTCAGAATATCTGCTTGCTCGAACATGCCGTATGCAAGCAGATATTCTGACAGATCTGCAGGAGACCTGCATGGCATCAGCGATCTACTGATCGCTGGTGCAACGCTTTCCAGGCTCCTGCAGACAAAAATAATAAATACACTTTTTTTACCTGCAAAGAAATGTGCATTTATTATTTTTGTCAAAAAGGTGAACTTATCCTTTAAATCAAAAGATGCTGTAGGGGGGCTTCAGGGGGTGGACAGAGCCACCCCACGAAAGGAGCGAATGTTGCTGGATTCGCGCGAGAGCTTGGCTAAAATTTTGCATAGTTTAACAAATTTGATTTCGTGGTCTGAAAATCTGATTATTTAGAGACATTCGGACGTATGCAAATTTAAACAAATAATGGCACATAGGATACGAATCGTAAATGAATCCTTGAAAAATAGTCACTGAAAGCAATGAAGGATATTGTTTCATTTCGGTTGAAATCACATGATTCTAGTATTTCAAGGCCCATAGGGAATTGAATTGAATTTTCAATTTTGGTTGGTTAATTCAGATTCAAGTAAATTTGTGATGTTAAACTGAATTTTTAATTATCTCAGTCAGTCAGTTTTGTTCCACAATTCTATACAATTCTTAGTTTTAAAAAAAATTTGGGGCTGTCTGCCAAATTTTGCATTTATTTATTCCATTGACTCCTGAAAATATTGAATTCTCCTGAATAACTTAGGTATATAAATAACGAATCCACCCAAAATATTTGGATTCAAAAGCTAACATATAGCAATTTTCTGTAAAAAATGCAACATTTTCAATCCACCTGGACCAAATTATATACAAACCGAATACGGAATATAACGAAAAAGAATTCCAAAAATCAATCGGTTCAACATAATGAATGAATGCATCTGAAAGGAAACAAAAGGTGTGCACATGTCACCAGAACTCTGATTGATAGAAAAATAAAGGCCTATAAAAAGATTTCTATTTAATCGTTTGCATAAATTCTGTTTCAGACAGTGCAATGTATGGGAAAAGGCTTTATGATGGATGAAGGGTTTTGGGTTTTAATGTTTATTGTGCCCTGCAGAGCCTTCTACATTGGAAAGACAAAATGTAAAGAAAATCTACAGAATGTGATACACAAACTTTTCGATTTTTGAGTATTTGTATTTAAATATGATGGACAAATAAATTTGTTAAATTAGGTTGACTGAAATAATTTTTTCTAACATAGAGAAAAGGAAAAATTTTACAATAAAACTTCTAGCAAGAACCTGCATGGTAAAAAAATTTACGGCAAAAGATAATTGCTTTTTAAAATTTTGCCTTGCCATCATTTTAACTGAAATTTTAAAAGGAAATCTCAAAGTGAAGGAATTTAAGGAGTTTTTGTTCCAGCTCAAAGATTTCCTGTTGCAGGACAACTGTAAAATTTTGGGTTTCTTATCACTTTCTGTCATGATTACAATGGTCACCCGGCAAAAGAGATGGAGGTATTACAAGGGAACTCAACAAATTAAAACCCCCCCCAATTTTAAACCACCAAATTAAAAAAAAAAATTTTTTTCTTATATTTCATTTAAAAAGGGGGGCCATCCCCCAATAATACACACACAGTTTGAATATAAGACCCCCTACTTATGCCAAACTTCT
>CATNWA010012965.1:0-11849 GCA_951230385.1 Staurois parvus
TGGGGGGGGCTCCATCTTTCCCCCCCCTTTCCTGCCCCTTTCTGGGCTGCATGCTTGAAAAGGGGTCTGGTATGTTTTTTTTGGGGGGGAAACCTACACCTTTTTTTTTTTCTTTTTGGTGTGGGGGGCTCCCTCAAAATCCAAAAACCCCAAAAGGGCCTGGTATGGAGGGGGGGGACCTTTCCTGTTTTTTTTTTTTTTTTTTTTAATTATCGGGCAATGTGACAATATTTTTGATTTTCGTGTCAGGGGGCAGGAGTGGAAAATGCTACATGTTCCATGAAATATGGGGGTGGAACATGAAAAAAAGTTGCAAGAAAAATAAACATTTAATCTGGCTTTTTAGCATGCAGTGCTGTGTAAAAAATCCTGACCGGGAATTATAAGCTTAGTTTTTGAATAGAGGGGGGAAGTATTAGAACTCCGGTGTAACTACTGTGGAGGAAAATGCCCCCAGAACAGAAAGTGGGGGGGAAAATCATGAACCCCGGGATAGCGTAAAGTTCAAATTAGAAGTAGTGTAGTTGGTTAACAGTTTAATCCATTCTATCGTATTAACAAAAATGTTTTTGGTATTAATTACGCTTTTATTCTCAACGTCCCCTAAATAATGATTTTCGTAAGCATACCTCTTAGTTAAAATGTGCAGTCAGGGTTTAAAATCAAAATTTGATTAATTCTGAATTGGCCTTGGGGAACCCATTCAACTAAAAAATGCCTGTATACAGCTTCTGCCTTTTTATTCATTTGATGGAGATAGTAGGATTATTTAAGAGGAGTTTAACACTTTATGTATTTCAGGTGAGCCAAGAGATAGCTTTAGAGCAAATGGGATATATTCATTTCTCATCAGTATTTACTTGATGACAAGAATGGCATCTTGTAATTAACCATCTTAATATATTAATAATCTCTATAGTGCAAATGGTGTGTTATGGCAAATATTATTCTTATATTGTAAATGTTTGAAACGAGATGGATGTTCTCATTAGAGTTGAGTTACAGTTGAGACTTATTGTTTACATAAAGATTGGTTATGTTTATCTATTGTTGAATTGATATTTTGCATAATCACGGATATTTTGTTTCAATATATAAAGGGATAATGATGGGAATATCGCAAGGTGTGGAAACAACAGGATGCTGCAAAAGGAATCTTGACTCGTCGGCTAATTGATCATGAAGACAGGAAACATCTCTCTTAGTTTGCACATCTCATCTGTAGTTTAATTTTCTTCTATGACCAGCAGCAGATAATTTAGTTAGCTTCTTACAGGAGAGATCAAAACTAACATTTGTCGAGCTATTATGTCCAGCCAAGGTTGGTCTTATTTTCACTGTGTAAAATCTTACAGTTGCTTTTTTTCTAATGCTTTCGTTATGTTGTAGCTAAAAGTCTGGGCGTGCTTCTCAAGGAAACAAGTGCACTTTTTCCTTTTTTAAGTCTTCAACAGACCTATCTGAGATTTACCAAATTGGCTCTATATGGATCTGGAGGAAATATAGATCCCTTATTCATTCTGGATTTCACCTGTTGGGATCGTATGGTTCACTACCTAAAATCATATGAAACAAACAGCAGTCAACTTGTACAGGTGTAATTGACCCCAAAATGATGGTGCTCCATAACAAAGGGTGCAAGGAAGGTAATATCAAACCTATAGACTGATTGTGAAAGGCACCGTTTAAAAACATAACAAAACAAACAATAAAAAACTGTTAACTTGCCTGCTTTTGTGCAATGATGTTTTGCACAGAGCAGCCCAATCCTACTCTTTCTCGGGTCTCCCCAGCAGAGCTCATGGCTTCATCGCCCCTTGCCAAATGATGCCGTCTCATTAGCAAGCTGTTTAGTATGGGTGCTAGCTTTTGCGTTTTTGTTCCTTGATCAGCCCTCTGATAGTCCATTAGACACACAAAGCTTAGACTCAGTACCTCCACCATTTGCTCCATCTGTTCACTGGCTTAGCTTGAAGCAGCCAGAACCAATAGTAATTAGCTCCATCATTTGTGGTTCTGATTTGTCAGGGAGCAACGCGAGCCAGTACACACAAGGAGGTGCTCAATTTCTTTAATTTTTTTTAAAGTATTTTTTTTTTATTAAAAAAATGTTTTTTAAAAGGTAGGTTTATATGTACACAAAACAATGACTAGCAGTCTATGCTAAGTCCAACAGCAACAGCAGATTGACTTTGTAGGACAGAAGCCAGGAAGGGATGGTCCGCCATGAAGCCGGAGTGAGGTCAGAAAGCCAGGAAGGATGGTTGCCAGCCGAGCCGAGGTCAGAAGCCAGGAAGTTAGTCTTGCCAAAGCCAAGTCGGTATCCCAGTGACTAGAAATGATGATCTATCATACAGAGCTTGCTGCTGTGCAAAAAAACAGGTACACGAATGCAATGGACAGCTACAAACAGCGGACTTATATGTGATAAGCCGCCACCTCCTGTGATGGAGGCAAGCACAGAGGCTGAGAAAGCATAAAGGATCCCCACAAATGCATTTGCAGACACCTAAGATGGATGCCAGCACAGTGGTAGCAGCACAAGCCCCTGAGGAAAGGTAGGACCTTGACTCACTGATCCAATGAGGAGGGGAGAAAGCTGAAGAGAGCCTCTGCTCTCGTGCACATTGCTGGATTGAGATTAGGCTTAGGTCAAATTTAGAGGAAGCTTGGGGATTAGCTGACTGCAGAAGGTTTTTTTACCCTAATGTAGAGAATGTGTTAAACTAAAAAAATCCTACTTTAAAAACACACAAAAGTGGGTATCAAACCAAAACACAAAAATTTTGTATGTTGCAGCTTTTCTATCTTTAATGTGACTGCATTCATTTTCTTCTTTTAAACTTATTTTCCTTTATTTTCACACCTGGTGAACTGGCCAGTAACACATCCCTATTCTAGTGTGGCTCTACTCTATAAAGTAGCAACAGAGCCAGCAATGGGGTTGCATGCGTTTGCAATAAATATACTATATTGCCAAAAGTATTGGGACTCCTGCCTTTACACGCACATGAACTTTAATGGCATCTACAGTCTTAGTCCAAAGGGTTCATTATTGAGTTGGCCCACCCATTGCAGCTATAAACAGTTTCAACTCTTCTGGGAAGGCTTTCCTTCAAGGTTTTAGGAGTGTGTCTATGGAAATGTTTGACAGCCATTCTTCCAGAAGTGCATTTGTCAGGTCAGGCTACTGATTTGTCTGGTCAACAGATGCAAGTAAGACCTGTTTTTAGCTCGCAGTCTCCGCTCTAATTCATGCCAAAAAGTGTTCTATCGGGTTGAAGTCAGAACTCTGAGCAGGTCAGTCAAGTTCCCTCCCCACCAAACTCGCTCATCCTTGTCTTTATGGACCTGGCTTTGTGCACTGGTGCGCAGTCATGTTGGAACAAGAAAGTGGCCATCCCCAAACTGTTTTCCCACAAAGTTGGGAGCATGAAATTGTCCAAAATGTCTTCGTATGCTGACACCTTTTAAAGGGGCCAAGCCCAACCCCTGAAAAACAACTCCACACCATTATCCCTCCTCCACCCAAACTTTACACTTGGCACAATGCAGTAAGGCAAGTACCATTCTCTCCTGGCAACCACCAAACCCAGACACATCTATCGGATGGGATTGCCCAGACAGAGAAGTGTGATTTGAAACTCCAGAGAAACTTCTCTGGAGTTCAGTGGAGGTGTGCTTTACACCACTGCATCTGATGCTTTTGCAGGTTGCACTTGGTGATGTAAGGCTTGGGTACAGCTGCTTTCGACCCATGGAAACCCATTCCATGAAGATCTCTATGCACTGTTGTTGTGCTATAATCTTAGGGCCACATGAAGTTTGGGAGGTCTTTAGATATTGAACATGCAGACAGTGTGGGCGACTTCTGCGCACTGTGCGCTTCAAGCATGCGCTGACCCTGCTCTGTCATTTCACGTTTGCCTACCATTTCATGGCTGAGTTGCATGATGTATCCAGTTGCTTCCACTTTGTTTTAATACCGAGGGAATATTTTAGTAAAATTTTAGGGATGGACTTATTGCACAGGTGGCAACCTATCATGGTTACACGCTTGAATTCACTGAGCTCCTGAGAGCGACCCATTCTTTCACAAATGTTTGTAGAACCTCTGCATCCTAGGTGCCTGATTTTTACCCTTTGGGGCCATGGGGGTGAGGGGAACACCTGTATCAATGATTTGGGGGGGTGTCCAATGTTTTTGGCAATAAGTGTTTATATGTTATATAATATATTATTTTATTATATATATATATATATTTTATTTTATTTTTTAAGGTAAAACAAATAATAGTACATATTCGGGCATCCCCTGTTGGAATGCATTCAAAGTGCCAGAAAATTTGGGGCAAATGAACACACCCCCTTGTGTCTGTTACAACAGGGCTGCCCCTGCAGCAAAGTTCCGGGGAAGGGGAGTTCTGAACTAAAGGGTTCCCCTTTTGGGGGACAACACCCCCAGCTAATATGTCTTATACTTGTCGGGAACCCTTTTTTCTGCTGAAAAAGTCTATCTGCATTTTAGATAGAAAAGGGCGTCCGATTTTCACTATAATGTTAGGTAATATTGGTATTGCGAATTTTATTTTTCATAGCAGTAAAAAGGTTGGTTTTTGGATCTATTTTTACAATTTCCTGTTTCTCCTTCCCACGTTGCCAATGCAAAGCTGAAATTTACACGTATCATGGTCAAGCTTTTAACTTGTCCTTATCGATATTTACAATGTTAAAAGGGGAAAGGACTTGTGCTTTCTCTCTCTTAATTAAGTCATACTGCCCCCGAAATTCTTTTAAAATATAAAATTTTTTTGTAAAAAAAAACAAAAAAAAAGAAGAGACAAAAAACATCAAGGAAAAACAAAAAAAATTAAAGTAAAATTAAAACTCGACCCATTTGGGTTTCCCCTTAAGTTTTTTTTAACTCTAGAAAAATGGAAAGCACAGAATACTGAAATTTATAAGGAACAGTTCTGTAGCATAAAGTTAGATGGCAGTATCTCTAAACACAAGTCATTTTTTTTGGGAATTAAAAGTCAATAAAACAATATTTCCATTGCGTAAATATATAGAGCCCTAAAAGTATACTCTTGATAGATTGTAAACAAATTTTTATCATCAAAAATATAATGACGATCTTTTTAAAAATTGATCTCGGGGTTTTATAGAAATCGGGCTGGCTCAGTTTTATTTTTTTATCAAAATGTGTCTTCCCCGCTGAGCAACGCAGGAACAAAGATAAATTCGAAGGCAGTGTAAGCAGCGGAAATTTTCATGAAAAGGGTAGGACGTTTAGCTAGTTTGGAAGTGTTCAGAGCTCAAGTAGCACACCTATGGGTATAGGCGCGCACTGGCCTATTAATTTTTTTCCCAAAAGTTTTGCTTTTTCTAGAATTCAAGCGTAAATTCTAATGCTAGAGACTTTAGAACCTTTTCTTTGGCCCCCAAAACAAGCTTTTATAACTTTCCATGGCGGGCAGCACTAAAGACAGTTTTTGGGCCCAAAAACCCATAAAAAATTTTTGGGGAGAAAAAATTAACCGGCTGTTTAAAAAAAATTCTAGCAACCTAAAACAGCTCATTTACGTGAAGATAGCTGAGTCAAAATCTATGTTCCTTTAGCATATACTATGCATGGGATACAATTTAAATTTAAAAAATTTTTTTACAGCTAAAAAGGGTTTAATTTCCTTATTTTTTAATTTTTAACCCAATTTTCTGTAGAAACAAAAAAAAATTTTTTTTTAAATACATTGTATCGTTCTTTTGATGCCTGTTCCTATAATAGCACACTACATTTTGACCCCAAATTTCATTTCAGTGTAAAAGGTTAAATTAGTAAAAACAGAAAAAGTTGGGTTTTTTACTTCCCTGTTTTTGGAATTTTTTAGAATATTAGGATGTATGCAATAAGATAGGAGAGATTACAAAAGAAATACATTTTGCTTGTTCGATGCATAAATTAATGTGTTTAAACCACTTTTTGTTGGGGATTTTGCCCCCCTTGCGCCCCTAGGTTTTACCCGGAGAAATAAAAAAGTGAAAAAAATTGGTGGTACATAATCAAAAATGCAAAACCCCTTTTAAAGAATAGAATAAACCAAAAAAAGGAAGGAATAAAAAAAATATGATGGACTAAAAAAAATAAGATTATTAATAAACCAAAGCCCAATCAATTAGTGTTTCGGGACCCCCTTTAAATATAAAAGCCCCGTGTGCACACCAGGATTCAAGGCAAATTCCTGCCCCTAAATTCCCCCTCCACGTGTGCCCATTTCAATATTTTGGTCTAACTGCACTTTTGGCCCCAAAAGTATGGACTCTAAATTTTCAACTTGCAAAGATTAACTTAAAGGATCCCCCTCCAGATAACCGGGGCCAAAGGGGAGCCGTATCCTCTAGTCAAAACAAAAGTCAAATAGTGCTTTAGCCTTTAAAAACTTTTTTGTACAATGAACCTAGAAACACTACATTCAGGGGGTGCAAAAAAGCCCCAGGAATGATGAGCATCCTAATGTACTTTTTAGGCACAAGATAGCAGTATCGTCCCCCTCAGTGCCCAGTCAACCCAATACGGGTTTCCCAAACTGTCCCACACTTTAATTAAAGGGGCAAAGCGGGGCCCTTTTTGTAAAGCAATGATTTTACTATAATTGATAGGGAGGGTGGTGGTCATATACGCTGTTTAAATTAAAATGGAACGCATGACATTTTCCCGAACGCCCCTCCCGCCGGGCAGCTACAGCATTTAATTTATAAACATATTTATTAAATATTTTGATTAATAGAAGCCGTGAGTTTATTTATTATTTCATTATCCTACACCCTCTTTTTGCGGTTGGCACTGCATTATTTCAACTGGTAATTCGCGGTAGAAAATGTTGTTCAAATGAAGTTTACGTCTTTTTTTTCAAAAAAAAATAGAGTTTTCTTTTGGGGGTTTTTTTATCACCTGGCACTTTTTTTTTTTTGTGCTATAAACAAAAAAAAATCAAAAAATGTGAAAAAAAACAATATTTTTTTCTTTCGGCTGTAAAAAAAATATATAGTAAACTCAAAGTTAGTCATAAATTAGGCCAAAAGTATTTTACAGCTTTTGGGAAAAAAAATTCCCCAAAAATGTATATTGATTGCTTTATGTGAAATTTAAGCGCCTTCAAACTATGGGGATACGCAAATTTACACTAACAGGGGGCAAGTTTAACGACTTTTCAAGTGTACATAAATAACATTTATTCCTTTTTTCACATAAATAGAGCTTTTTTTGGTGGTATTTGATCACCCGTGTGCTTTTTATTTTTCGGTTTTAAACAAAATAGAACGAACATTTTTTTAAAAAAATATATTTTCTCATAAAAAATACCCAAAAACTCAAAAAATTTTTCATAAATTTTGTAAAAAAAAATTTTTCTTACGGGTTTTTTGGAAAAACAAATCCCAACAAGTTATATTTATTGCTTTGTTAAATTGTAGCATCAAAACTTGGTATAGTAAAGGGATTTACAAACTTTTACTTTTTACTGCCTATCACATTTCTTGAGGGCTAAAATACCGGGCGTACAAAAAACCCCCAAAATTTCCCTTTTTTGGAAAGTAGACACCCTAAGCTATCTGCTGAGAGGGGATATGAGTTATGGGGTTTAATTTTTTCCCCCAAATTTTTTGGAAAAAAAAAAACTTTTTGTTTTACACAAAGTTGTCATTTAAATGATATATTGCTCACACAAGCCATGGGTATATTGGAAATTAACCCAAAATAAGTTTTGTCTTCTAAAGGCATGGGGATACCCCAAAGTGGAGATTTTTTGGGAGCCCCACCACAAACAGGCACCTAAAACCAATGACCATATTTAAAGTCTGAAGGTGGTAACATCCTCTTTCACTCCCTCACTACCTATACAGTTTTGGGGTCTGAAAAAGCCAGGATAGCACCAACCCCCCCCCACCCAAAAGACCCCCTTTTTGGGAAAATGCATCCCCAAGGGAATTAAAAAGTGGCATATAATATTTTTCATATCTATGTTTTTTTACAAGGTTTTGAAATAAAAAAAAAGAAGAAAAAAAAGTTTTTGTTTTCTTTTTTTGTTTTCAAAAACTTGTGGCAACAAAAGAGCTCGTAAAATATCCTATCTTCACAAATTTCCCTTGGCTTTTTTACTTTTCCCAAAAAAGGTCATTTGGGGGTTTTGATGCTATCCCGGGATTTCAGGGGCCCCCAAAACTGTGATTGGGTTTTCAGGAGTATAAGAGAAAAAAAAGCCCTTTTAAAAAGGGTGAAGGGGCTTAAATTTGGGTTTGGAATCCTTATTGGTAACCCCCCACATGTGGGATCACCCTACTTGGGAGAAGTACCAAAAATTTTTTTGGGGAGTAATTCCACATATACCCCTGGCAGGTGAGCAAAAAATTTTAAGTGACAAAATTTTTTGTAAAAAACATTTTTTTTTGAATTTTCCAAAAACTTTCGTAAAAAAAAAAAATCCTTCATTGATCAAAATGCCCTCAGCAAAAATTTTTGGGGTGTCTACTTTCCAATTTAAAGGGGTGGGGCATTTTAGTCCAGCATTAGTATTTATGCCCCATTCACTCTTCTAACCACCTGAAGACCAAGCCTTCGACACTTTTTGTTCACTGAAAAAAAAATCATTTTTTTTGCTAAAAATTTTTTTTAAACCCCCAAAAATTATATTTTTTTTAAAGCAGACATCCAATTTTAAAAAAAATGGGGGTGCTGCAATTTTTTTATGTCACATAGTACTTTAAAAAAAAAATACACTTTTTTTTTTCTACTTTTAATGCACAAAAAAAAACAATTATTGGGAAAAAATTTTTGGGAAAAATATAAAAGATAAGATAGCCCAGTAAATAAAACCAAACATGCAAACTTTAAAACTGCGCCCGCCCTGGCAATGGCGACAAACTGCATAAATTTTTAATTCCCCAGGCAAACCTTTAAAAAAAAACCTTTTCAAGCTCATTTTTTGATTTACAGAGGTTTGTGATAGAATTATGCCCCTTTATCTGACGTTCACGGGATAACTCACATGCAGGGCAACAGCTGTTTACATACTGGGACTTTTGTTTAACGCTCACGCGGGGGGGGGAGGTTCTTTTTTTTAGTTATTTGATTTTTTTAATTTTTTTACACTGTCCATTTCATTTTTTTTTTCTCTTTTAAGCTATCACAAGAATACAAAAGCCCCTATAAAATTTAAGGCATTGTTTATATTTTTTTTTTTTATCGGGGGTGATCAGATGCTTTCCCCAAATTAAAAAGGCGCTTTTATATCCTGTGAAACTGAAGTGATGAAAAAGCTCGTAGCCCGATTTCTTAGGGCTATGAGATGATTTCCACCCTCCTGGGCTTTTTCCCAAACGCTTTATGGGAGCTGCAAAACACCGGGTGCATTTCAGGTTTAGCCATGGGGAAAACAAAAGAGGGAGGGGGTCTTCTCCCACTGCTTTTAAAAAACAATCCCCAGCTAATTTGCCCCTGGATTGCTTTTACATGAAAGCGATCGCCGGAGGAAAAAAAAAATACCAGAATAGCCCGCAGCGCAGGTATCATCCCGGTACAATCACTTCAAATCCGTTATGACCAGTACGTCCGGGTCCTTGTTGGGGGTATATGCTAGTTCTTTTTTTTTATGCAGTCTGTGGCTGAATGAAAAAAAAAAGAAGAAATCCTGCCAGACTTGGTGGTATGCCCCCAAATTTTTAATAATGCCCGCCCCACCCCTTCTAATTGAGGGCACACATTTAAATGTGCCAAAAAAATATTTTAAAAAAATATGCCCAAGAAAAAGGCCCTCTACCCACTGGCCCCCCCAGGCCCCATGTTCGGATATTGCTTTTTTCAATGGGAGAAAAATTCATCCATCACACTGCACAAACCTGTTATGTATATTCTGATAGAAGACCCTGTTGCTGTCCGAATAAACAAGTCAGTGCTGCAGTGAATTACATCCTCATTTCTCAAAGCAGGCTTTTTTCCCCCTTTTTTTTTTTTTTTTTAAAAAAATTTATTGGGTTTTATTTTGCATACAAAATAACCAACCCATGGTATGTCAGAATCATAGGGGCAACTGCAAAATCAGGTGATAAATTTTCCAAATAAAAATTTTACTTAAAAGACTCGTTACGAAGCCCTGAACAAAAACAGATAAGAAATTGATAATTTAGGAAGAAAAGAGTTTCTATAAAAAAAGTATAGAGCTTAATGTAGTAGGATACAAGGGTTTAAAGTGAAAATAACTAAGGGTAAAATCACGTATCAAAGTAATCAACATAAGAGCAAAAAGAATAACGTGTGACAATGTTGACCTTTGTCGAAAACCCCCAAACAGGGAGGTCATTGTGCAAAAAAAGTAGGAAATAATGAAGAAATGTAAAAATAGGGTGAAATAACAGTTAGAAAGTAAACAACAAGCTAAAAGGGGCAGCAATAAACTTTTGAAACATTTGACCCCACTTGCGGTTGAATTTTTCCACCTTGTAGAAGGGCTATAGCTGCCGAGCCGATCCAATCGAAGTAGAAAGTTAAGTTCCATTTTGACGTCTGAGAGGGTAGGGGAGAGGTGGAGACCCATTTTTTCAAAAACCCCTTTTTGCCCCCAACAACAAATTAGCCATTTTTTTGGCTGCTCTGAGCAAAGCAAGAGGGCGGTGTGGGCAGCAGACACGAAACTTCCAAGTTGCCAAAAAAAAAGTAGCAGCGGGTCTCTAGGTGTCGGGGCTCCCGGTTGACCAGAGGTGGTGACTGAAGCGGGAACGCAACTTCAGATAATGGATTAAAAAATGTAATTTATTTAAAATAACAAAACAAAAATAAACCAGTGCAAAACTAAACATAATTCGTGCAAACAAAAACCCAACCCAAAACCCACAGATAAAGTACTAAAGCAAGGGGTCATCAGGGAGGCCGAGCAAAATCAATTGGGGGGTGGGACAGGGGGAGCAAGCGGAGAATGGGCGGGTCACAGCCAGGGGCAGCAGGTAGCAAGCAGCGTAGTACAGAGGGGCAGGCAAGGGGTTTTAGGGCACAGCCAGGGACAGAACAGGTGCAAGCGCGAGTACAGCGGGTCAGGCAGAGGGGGTGGTCAGGGGACAAACCAGGGGCAGAACAGGTACAAAAAGGAACAGAAAAAAGGGTGCAGGACAGTACAGGGGGCCCGGACAAAAAAAACAAAAAACCAAGGGGAGAGTCGCAAGTCTGGCCTCCCTTTAAAAAACCCTTCACAGTTTCCCGGTGTTAGCTGGCTGAAAGGTTGATCTCTGATTCGGGGGCACCCCCCTGGCCACCCTGGGACGCAGATCAAAGGGCAGGGAGTCCCCCATTGGGCCAGTCCATTCCGACATACCCCCCCCCTCAAGGAGCGGCCTCGGCCTTTTAAACAGTCCTACTGGGGAAAAAATGTTCCCCCGCCCGGGTCGGTAACTGGGGGGATATCAAAAACTGGCACAAAGGGCAGGATCCGGGCAGCGTACACCGGGGCAAGGGAATCGGGGGTGGACTCCGGCGGCCATCGGGTGGACTCCGGGCAGAGGACATGGGGTGGACTCCCGGGCAGAGGCACATCGGGCGGACTCCGGGGAAGGGACATCGGGCTGGATCCCCGGGGAGAGGGGACATCGGGCGGACTCCGGGGGAGGCACACCGGGCAGAGGACATCGGCGGGACTCCGGGGAGAGGACATCAGGGAGACTCCGGGGGGAGGCACATCGGCAGGACTCCCGGGGAGAGGCAATCGGGGGAGGACTCCGGGGAGGGCACTCGGGCAGGACCCCGGGGGGAGGCACTTCGGCTAACAGGCGAAGCGGCAGGCACGGGGCCCCCGGGCGGGCGGCAG
>CATNWA010012966.1:0-23532 GCA_951230385.1 Staurois parvus
GCGTTTTTTGAAAACCTTTTTTAAAAAAAACCCTGACAATGTCCTTTCTACTTGTGCAGGGGAAAATTTGGAAATTTTTAAAGGTTTCTTTTGGCACACAAAGCGGATTTTATATCCTTTGTGTTTATTGAGAATATTTTTTTGTAAAATAAAAAGAAAATAAAAATAATCAATTGAAAGAAAGAAACTCAAAAGTAAAACAGCCCCAAATAAAAAAAAATTCCAATCGCTAAAGCCTAAATAAAAAAAAAGTAAGCCATTAAAAAGATCACAAAAAACAAAAAAAAACTAGGTTGATACTTAATTATAAATCTTTAAATGGCAAATAAGACAGTTAAATATCTCATTCAGAAAAAATAATAAAAAAATCAAAAAAAAAAAAAAAAATTAATCAGGCATACTACCTAATACTAGAAACTATAAACATCCACGAATCCCTCAAACGCTGTCGTCACAGACTCTAAAAATGTGAATATACATAGAAAAATATATAAAAACTACTTCTGTGTCCCTCAATAATAGAGGATAAAAAGAGAAAATATATAAATGCAATCAATCCTCATTAGACGTCTAACCTCAAACAAAATGAATAAACTACTAATGCGAAAAATTGTAAAATAAACAAAATCACAAAAAATTAAAATCAATGAAAAACAAAAAACATGTTAACAGAGAATAAATGAAAAAATATTAGACAGGGGATAACAAAACATAAGATGTGGTGCAAAACACATTTTGCAGATCTCTTAAAAACATAAACAAAATGGAGCATAATGCTGTATCCTGATAAATACCCAGACATTCACATATAAAATAAAAAATACTGCAAATAAATGAGGATAAAAAGAATTCAATTATGATAAAATAAAAACTCCCGTGAGCTTTGTTGACAAGTCAGTGTTGATGTTCTAGTGGTGTTATCGTGAAAACGCAGTCTCTTTACTGGACGCGCGTGTTGTATCTCGGATACCTCCGAAGTGGTGTCTGCCAGGTTACATTCATGGACGGCGTGCACCCTGAAAAGTTAGAAACAAATCTGTGCTATAGGAGTTAAGGTCACCAGTGAATGTACCGACTCCTGATACTCTAGCGTCTTAGGCGTCTAAGTTAAATTGGAGCGGAATTTTTTCCCCCTGTTCAACCCGTCGGATTTGGAGGAGTGCAACCTTGAGTCTTAGATGTGTTCACTTGTGGGTTATTGTGTTAGTTATTCGCACATTTGGTGTCAGCTCTCAGTCACGGACCACTCAGTTTCTATGGCTAATAACAAACATTGGGACAGCACACAGGACATAGAGTTGTGAGAGCGTGGAGGGGTCCCAGGGTGCAGTCGACTACTCATTGTTGCATGTACTCCATAACCCCTGCTCAGAGCAAGATGGAATTTTGAAGCGTGCTCGTATGAGAACACTTTTATATTTTATCTGCTCTTGCTTCCAATTAGTCACTGCATTTAAATAACATTAAAAAAATAAAATAACAAAATTACAATGAGTTTTATTAAATAGCGCTAAGGGTTTGCTCAGCGCTGTACAATAGAGGGGGACAATACATGGGGGGAAACATTACAGCAACTACAAACAGCAACACAGGGGGTTATCAGGCCCTACTCTTTCGAGCTTACAATCTAGGAGGGAGGGGGGGTAGCGTACAGAAATGGCTGTGGGGGATGGAGTGGTAGGAGAGGAATGAAGGAGAGCAGCATTAGGTGATGGTGAGGTATCTTCCTGAAGAGGTGGGTCCCCTGAGAAAGGTGTGGCTGAAGGTGAGGAGGGAAGTGGACAGTCTGAAGAAAGCAGGTATGAGAGACCATACGGATGGGAAAGTACCTAGGAAGAAGAGCTTGGAGAAGTGGAAAGTGAGACGCTTTGGAACCACAGGAGGAACGTATAGTGAGATGGTCCTGGGGGGAGAGAGAGAAAAAAGCATTGGCAATGCCGGGTAGGGGGGGACTTGGGAATCAGGTCAGGCGAAGTAGTTAGGGGAAGCGTTGGGATGCTTTTGTAGGGCTCAGTAGTTAGCAAGAGAAGAATCCTCGAACCGGAGGGGGATAGGGAGGCTGTGGAGAGGAGAGGCAGGAAGGGGGAGTTAAAATGCGGTGGACGTGGGTGGGTAGGGGAATCCTTCGTGCTAGCCGTATACTGAGCGACGTGAGATCGGTCAGAACTTGGGGCGATAGCGTAGCGGGGGGGGGGGGGGTAGGAGGTGATGGCGGTGGATTGCAGTAGTCAAAGGGCTTGAGGCATTTTGGAAGGGTACATGCGGGGGGCATTGAGGTGTCAGACTGGGGTAAAGGCTAGGTGGCAGGGAGTGGTGGGGCGATGAATATTGCGAAGTGGAGCGGGATCTTATACAGTGTCCGATAAGCGATGTGAGGGGGCATGACGCGATGGGACCTAGGAGGACGGTTGGAGCGGGAGCGAACGGAGAGGCGTGTAAGGGTAGAAGAGCTAAACGGAAGCGGGATTGTGATGGTAGGGGATGCGGAGAGTAGGGGCTCGGACCATAGGTTGTGGCGGGGGGGTGGGGTGAAGCGGATCGCAAGGTTGGGTGTGAGAGTTGGGGCGGATTGTTGGGGAAGGCTGAGTTTGAGGAAATGGGAGGGACATCAGTCAGAGAAGTCGTTTAGGGGGCGGGTAGGATGAGGCCTGGCGGTGAATGGGCGCAGAGGAGAGGGTGGTCGCGGGATGGAGGAGGTGACGGGGTCGAGTGTCATCAGTGGTGGTAAGGACGTGGTGTAGTTGAATCGTTGCGGGGGGAAAGGAGTGTATGAGTGTGCCAGGGGGAAGTGGCAGAGGGGAGTGTAGAGATGGAGAAAGCGTCAAGATGCGGACTCAGCTCTGGAAAAAATGGACCAGAGCCCTGGATCGACCCAACGAGAGAGGGGAGGCATTGGAGGATGGTTGACATTGGGGGACAATCAGACTGAAGGAGCGACCGGAGACGGTAAGCATGATAGAGAAGTGTTGTGTGAAAGAGGTAAGGTCTCTTGATTCCAAGGAGCGAGGTAACGTTTAAGCAAATGTCGGAATAACGGTGACGGTAAGGGACTCATGACCGAGAGGTGTGGCGCGGAGAGGCTATCCAGAGAGGAGGGACATAGTATCGCCTTTGCAGCTTTGGCGGGCAGTAGGTCCTTGGGGGGGGGGGGGGAGGGCAAGGGTTTCGTGGTGTGAAGGGGAGCGGTAGCCGGAACGGCGTGGACTGGAGCGAGGCAGTTTGGTCAATTCAAGAGTGGAGCTGCTTAGGCTAGGTTGGAGAGCTAAGCGCTCTGAGAGTTTAGGAAGTTATGCAGCAGCAAGAGAATGGGTCGAAGAGACAACAAATCCCAAGCTGTTGGGGCCGTCAGGGAAAACAAAGGAGAATGCTATTCACAGTATTGGAAGCGAATGGATGTAGGCAGAGGGGGTTGTGAGGGAGGAGTGAAATAAAGCCGGGAGCAGAGGAGAGACTAGGCGGTCAGAACTCTCTTGGGGTGAAAGCAATAGTGGGAGAAGAGGCAGGGAAACTGAGAGTCGAAAGATAGGTATAGGAAAGCAGAAGTAGGTAGTGAGACGAGGCTTACTGAAGAAGACCCTGGTGACTTTCCTCAGTGGTACGAGGGCTGAAGTAGGAAGTGCAGATGACAATCGGCAGAGGCCCGGCCTACGATGAAGGACGAGAGAAGTCTTATGCGGATGCTAGCAGGCTCGAGTCTGGTGGTAGGTGAAGGGTCAGTAGGAAGGGAAGAGAAAGGAGGGGGGGAGGGGGAGGAGGGGGGTAGGTAGGGAAGATGGAAAGAGAGAGGGGGATGTGAGCTGTCTGTCTGCTGGATGGCTCACATCCGGTACGACACAAGGTGAGACCTCTAGGAAATCGTGTTGTGGCAGTTTTCTATATGGGAGTAAAAAAAACTGCCATATTCCCTCCTGTTAATTAGGGCAGACCTGCGTTTCTATTTAACTCTGAAATGAAAACTAGCGCAGGTAGCCCAGATAACCAATGCAAACAGGCAAAAAAAAAAAAAAAGGCAATTGGTTATTATACACAGTGTTTTTAGCAAGGTAAATCTTCATTTAGGATTTAACATCTATCTTCAGTCTCTGCAGTTATGTTGACTTTACTGTCTAACATACAGATAAAAAGCGTTGTTTATGGAAAATCTGTTTTATACTATTGTCATGATTTATACAGAGGAGAAGCAGGAGACTATGAAAGCTTTTTATTGTTTCAAAAAGAAAAATTACAGCTAAATAGCTGTTACTGTAATATGCTGCAGTTCCCCATTTTAAAAATCGGACAATGCTTACGGACTTAAAGTGGAGCTCCACCCAGAAAGGGATTAAAGTTCTGCTTTAAGGCATCGTCCCACTGCTCACCTTTGGGGAATATGACAGGTACCTGCTCCCACTTCTGCTGCGATCGCCCCCCCACCTCTCTCTGTTCCGCAGTCTTCTGGGATATGTGACAGATCCCAGAAGAACTATGGGACCATTCACAAAAGTGCAGCACCACTCGCACGTTCATAGCTCAGTGCCCACACTGAAGATGCCGGGGACATAGGAGGGTTGGTGAACCTGGCCGGTGTGAGGACACACCGTGGGATATAGGGACAGGTGAGTGTCTGTCTGTTTTTTAAATTTAAGCAACTACAGTTTTTTAGCTGCTAGCCCTTTTTTTTTTTTTTTTTTTTTTTTTTTTTTTTTTTTTTTTTAATTTTCACTGGACCTCTTGCTTTTTAACTTTTTTTATACAGAAGTTTTGATAAGAAGATGAAGCCATGGCAAAGTTAAAATTCCTTCCTGCTAGTATTGGTTACGGTGGAATAGTAGGCGATCAGTTGTTGCTCCATTATTGCTGGTAATTTCCGATTGTCATAGTGACTCTCTAGAGCTTGTTTGGGTGGTGCAAACATATTTTACAGGTTGTCATAGATCACGAAAAAGGGAAAAAAAAAAAGAAAAAAGAAGAAAAAAAAAAAAAAAAAAAAATGGCAACGAAAAAAAAACAAAGACTCAATGAGGATACACAACTGTGTCAATGTAAACATCTGACTACTACACCAACCCCTGCATTATAGCGATAGTTATGAGGTTCTGGTGCTTTACTGAGAGACGCCACTCACAGAAACTGCGTCCAGCCTGTTACAGTGACATAAAGAAGGATGGAGTCAGTAATGGCATGGCCAAAAGCCTATCCATCTTCTAGAATGAGTTTTCTTTAAAGTAAAAGTTCTCCCTGGAATTCTATGAACTTTAAAACAGCCATATAACACATGTAACCTTGATAAATACATAGCACCATGTTTGACTTTTGTCTGTGTTCCAAAATGTCAAGTAATCAGGTTTTAGAAACTGCCACCTCCATTAACCAGCAGCATCATACAACTCATGGGGGTTGATTTGCTAAAACGTTGGAGAGTGCAAAGTCTGTGTGCAGCTGTGCGTAAAAACCAATTACAGGTTTTATTGTCAAAAGCTTAAGTGAACACATTTGAGGTTAGAAGCTGATTGGCTACCATGCATAGGCTGCACCATATTTTGCACTCTTCAGTTTTAGTAAATCAACCCCATGGTGTCCCTAAAAAACACCCCCCCCCCCATCCTGTTATCAAGGTATTTGGCAGAAATCCGGGTACAGAGGAAGCATTTGCCAGTAATTATAATAGTAGTAGATAGCGTGGAAAGGTGCTCAGCAACACCCATGGGCTGCTTGACTAAGCCTGGGAGTGCAAATCTGTGCAACTGCTCTGATCTTAGAAACCAATCAGCTTCCAGGTTTATTGTCAAAGCTTAATTGAACAAACTGAAGTTAGAAGCAGATTGCGCTAACCAGCACAGCTGCACCAGATTTTGCACTCTTCAGTTTTAGTAAAATCAACCCTATGAGTTGCTTGGTGGCTGAATGTGCTGCTGGTGCTGCTACAAGAAAATGTCCGGTAGTTTCCAATGCAGATTACTTGGACAATCAGAGCACAAACAGAAAGTCCTAGCCATGGTGCTAATTCCTTTACATCATGGGACATGGGTTTATATACGCTGTTTAAAAAATTTCATAAAATCCAATCCACAGGAGAACTTCCACTATAAAGGAAGCCTGTGCTATAAGATGGGATAGGTTGCCATTGCTGACTTATCCTAGTAAATCTAGGGTGAACGTCCACAATTTGGAGCTGAACTCAGGCAGACAGTAAAGACACAAACGAAAGGGAATCAGCCGATTCCAGGCCAAACTAAGACTCACTATAGCCAACAACCCTGTTTGAACAGCAGCTAGGGTATCATCCCTATCTACCCCTTTTGACAGCATGCTAGGTATCCCCCCCCCCCGCCAACAGCAGCTGTCACCGCCGCGAGGCAGCAGACCATGTAGTTGTGACTGGAACCCAAGTGCCCGTAACTAGTAGTCCATTGATACTTCCAGCTCTCCAGCTGAAAGTTTGATCCTCCATATGGATAACAAGCTAGAGAAAAGTCTTTTAGGAGCCTGTGAATTACATCCGTGTAGATTTGTGTTTGCAATGTTTTGCAGGCTAATAGAAGAAAAATAAATGCACTTTTTTTTTTTTTTTTGCAACTGTGGGTATTTAATATATATTTGTGGAAAATAAGCGAAACGGAGAGGAAACTTTCTTCTTTCGCATGTTAATGCAGACTTTGTAGTCAATAAAAAACATTGTTAAATGTTGATTTTTTTATATTAATGCACAGCAGGTAAACGTTGTAAAAAATGCCTACCCTGTATAGAAAAAAAAATACCTGTATAACTTGCCTGATTTATAGTCCACTCAGAGGAATGGTCAGTTGCTCCTGAAGGTGGCCTTACTTCTGACAAAAATGTTAGCTGGAATTCTGGATAGCTTACATGTTTCAATTTAAGAGAAGACTGACAACCAACAAGCACAGTTGTGATATCTAAAAGAATTGGACACCCATCATATTCCGCCAATAACATTTCATCCAAACAATTACAACTCTATCAGTGGCACGAAAATAGTGTTCCCCATTAATCTATCAAACTTGTGGATCAGTGTCTATATTTGTTCCCATTGTGTAGGGCACACTGTTATTCGTGTCATAAGTAACCAGGTCTGAAGAGGAAGAAAGAAACTTGGCTCCCCACAATGCATTTACAACAATACATAACAAGCGAGTTGCTAGTGTTTTAAAGTGTTAATTTAAGATCAATAAACTTTCCAAGACTTAAGTCTTCGTCAATAAATTCCTCCTGACATGATATGCCATGGTACAAACGTACACACGCATACTAGAGAAGCGGGTAAACACATAATAACCCATGTAATTTGTTTGCCCTTTCAAAGTAGGCTTGGCCTTTTAAAAATGGAAAAAATAAAAAAATCTCTCTTTGAGACAATAATGGTCTGCTAATAGTTAAAGTAAATAGGGAACTTTTTTGGATGATGTATAGACTTTAATAAAAGCTGCCCCCTATAATCCAAGAAATCGGATACATAATTTCATTTTATCTTACATACATCTGAATTTTTTGTGTACTTTTACTTTTTGTGAAGAGCAGCTAGTAAATTCTGCAGTAAGTGACGCCTACCCCTTGAAATTCATTGATGCTTAGTGCTCAGCTAGAATACAGTCAAAGAGAAAAGGTCAAAAGATGCAGTAGTCCAACATGTAAGTAACCAGTTCTGTAAAATATAGTATTTTTTAATTGGGAACTCCAAGCAGAACCAAAAGAGACAAAAAAAAGCTCAACAACAACTGTTATCGACGTCTAGAATACTTGAGTGCCGCTATAGTGCATGCACATCTGTATTACTTCCTATTGATGGCCCCCCACTCATCAGATGGTGCAAGAACTTCGGTGGATAACATGAGCAGTCAGAAAATGTTGTGCATCCATGGCCTCGGGAAAGGCCTGCAAGGGTGACATCAGAGCAAGCACTGAGGTAGACCACGTGCAGCAACAGATGCTGTACTATACAGGCTGAAAATAATGTTGGAAAGAAGCCGGGGCGCGTGCACAAGCTGATATTGGTCCTCGCATGACCCTGGAACTTGCGTCCTGCCCCCGCCATGCCAGGCCATGCAGGAGAAGTAGATACAATGTCTACTTCTTTAAAATTGCAGATTTGTAGTTAGAACTCACATAACATTTTGAGCAGTGGTAAGACGACCATGTGTAAGTGGGGGCCCTTTTACTTGGATTTGCGACTATGATTTGGAGCCTATGGTTGTATACTGGTTCGCTTATGGAATGTTTGCCATTGAAAACACTCCCCCCCTCCCCCCCTCCCAAACCACTTTAATAACATACTGGCCAAACGACTACTAATTGTATAGCACAGTTTAAAGCTGCCTGATAAGGCCCTTTAGAAACGACTTGTAGTCACAACCTCTCTTTAGCTATTTGCTGGATTATCAATATGTGTAGGTAGCCCTCAAAAACTTTCTGCAATGTCCTGCAACCAGGCAATTCTGTGCCCAGTGTGACCGGAGCGCTGCTGAGAGGCATCTGATAGGGTAGATTATGGCCTAACGGCCCCATGTACATGGTCACCACATGTCTTGAACGATGTGACACACTGCACTGGAAAATGTAGGATATTAGAAAACGCTGTTCAGTTTAGTGTGCTTATTGCGCTTAGAAGCGTTTATTAAAGCATAAGCACAGGGAGTAACCTCGCAAAGTGCCCTGAGATGGCAATGAAAAGTGGTAAAGTGATTGACTATTTCAGAACCTGATTCCGAGAAGTACAGAGAGTAGAAGCGGACACTGCGTAGTAGTGTTGTTGACATTAGCTAGGAGTGAGTTTGGGTCATTCAACATTTATTTTAGTTTCCAAGGGTGGGAGATAGGTCTATGGTGTGAAAGTGGTTCATTACAAAGTCTGGAACCAAGCCTTGGCAGGAAAGCTCCTCGTGTTAATAAGTTTTAGTCCATCTCGAGCACTTTGAAACATGCTTTGCATGCCTTCTGTTTCATAGCTCGTAAAAAAAAGGGCTACTGAGACAGCATTGGGAACTGGGGAAGAACCATAACAACAAAAAATTTAACACGCTTATAAATGCGTGCTTTCGCAGCCATTTACAAGCGTTTTTGCAATATTTGACATGCTACTAAACTCAACTGAATGCTGATCGCATGTTTGGTGCATTCACAGAACGACTGTAAACTAGTAAACAGAAAAGCGTGTAAACCGACTCGTGAACCGACGAAGTGTACCATGGAAACAACCAACATCTTTTATAAGAAAACATTAGGGAGAGTTCATGGGCTGCTGAAAAAAACGCTGATCGACCGCTCCTAGCAACATCGAGTTATATCCTAGCGGCAGTGTCCACTGAGCTATAAGTGGCCCATTCACCCTCTCATGTCTTTTGAAAAAGCTCTATCAGTAGAGAACTGAACGGGCGCCTAAGGGAGGCTCCTGATTATTCCTTTTTTTTTTCTCATTCAGACCTGTTCAGGTACTTGGCCACACGGAATGTATTTGTTGGAGGCATGAAGGATCGCAAAAAACTAAAGAAAGTTTTAGTATTTTTCTCAAAATGATAATGGATATTAATAGGTATCTTATAATTACAGAGTGCCTCACACCAAACCAAAATGAACCGCCGATTGCAAGTAGATTGTCCATGTCAGAGCGATTGTCCTATTAATGTGGTGCAATCTTAACAGTCTGTCTTACTGTATATTCATACAGCATCATATTCTCATTAAAGGACACCACTAATCAGTCTTTATATCACTGTTGGGACTATCTAAATAAAGATTTTTTTTTTCTTCTGCATAATCTACTTTCTACGTTTAGAGAGATAGAGATATATAAAAATCGTGATCATTTACAGCTGTGCACCACAGTGTAATTCAGCAGTTTGCATAGAAATGAAACGTTCAGGAATTGGTGGTAAACTGTATAGTATAGTTTAAAATAATACATTGAATGTCTAATTTTCAGTCCATTTTCCCCTTTGTTGATAAAATGTTATCTGTATGCAGGTCTATTTTCCTTGGTGTTTCTATGGAAAATTAACATTATATACTAAAGCCAAGGCTTTATTTCCCTTTTAAATCCATTGACCCATGAAAAGTAAACACTGTGCTAATAAAATAAAACAGGAGTAAAGGAGTGGTACATTGTAAGACCAGGAATAAAGTCCTCACATATTTACTCATGAATCAGAGCGAGCGGTTTGTCCTAGAACGTTTGTTTGCTGTTGCCTAAAAAGCACAACGCTAGATTGTCATTCATTGCAAGGAAGCTTCATAATCCGCTGTAAGCCAGTAGAGTTTACTCTACAAAAGAGTAGCCATAAGACTCTGTATTTACTCAAACAAATATTAATTGGAAAAGTAACTGAACTGATAACATGATACAAAGTACAAATAACCATTTGTGGAAAGGTACAGACCATGGAGCGCTGACATTTTTACAAGACAGAGCAATGGAGCAGCTGGCAGACCTCTGGGCCTTCAACAAGTGCCCCTATGGAAACACCAATGGTGTCCAATCACACAAAAAAAAACATATATACTATCCTTTTTACCCTTAATCCTATGCTTGTGCCCTGATTTATCATTGCTTTCATCTTCTAAATGAAGTATAACCACAATTCCAATTACCTTAGATGTAAGGTTAAATCCGAACTCCAGGTTAAACATTTTTGTTATCACATAATTAAATTTTGGGGGCCCAATCATTATATTTGGCTTGTTATAGCTGCAAAAACCGTATCGTTCAAACACCCTTCTGATAGTAGCAATGGATTTCACTTTGCTTCAGAACCAAAGATTTTCAAACGTTCCATTTCAATGGTCCACATTCATTGCCTTGCCTGCCAAGTGGGCAAAAAAGCTGCAGCACGTTGAAATTCCTGTTCCATTCCCTCCTGTAAAACTTCCCAGTGTTAGACCAACAGCCTAGGCAAAGCATGCTTCCAAATATTCTTTTTTTTATTTTCTAAACAGATCACAATAAAAACATTCCATATCTATCAACTAAAAAAAAAAATACCTTAATTACAGTTCACGTTCACTCAAAGCTCACATAATTGTCATCTTGTTGCTAATAGAATATGGTCCCTTTAAGTGTTTTGCACTACTGTTTTTAATTACTTGATTAGCTAAGATTAGGAGAAGTTTATGCAGCATGAAAACTGAAGCCATTAGACTGATTTCCATGTTTAACACACATAGACCCTCATCTGTTAATTAAGCAAGCACTATGATGAATTAGGTTTGCACAAAATGAGATACTACATTGATGATCAATTACTATTATTAGCAATAGCTTTCTGATAATTATATTGTACTTTCCAGCCTGTAAATAAAGGATTACCGTATAAGAAAGTATAAAAAACCTTTTCATTGGCTTGCAAGAATAAAGCTACATGCATCTTCATGCTTGGTTTGTCACCAAGTGTTGTAGAATTCAAGTGTTTGCTGCGAGGGTAACTGTTAATCCTGCAGGGATACAAATACTACATTTAAGACAAATAGTGTGACTTCAAACTTTGTGGAAACTACCCCCCCCCCCCCACTGACTTCTCCATGATGTCCAACAAAGCCACCAATAGGCCCACCCCGCAAGCCAGAGTACTGGTGTCATTTCTTAGACACCCAATCTATCCTTTCCTGCCCAATGACCAATTGCTAACAAACTCATGCCAGACTCCACCTTCGCGTGGCAACAATCGCCAAAAATAACGGCACGTTCATAACCCACTAGAAACCACTAAGAGCAACTCATCCACGATCCTCATCATATCACACCCTTATCACGATCTTGAGTATACTTGCATACCTCCCGTCTCTCAATGCCTGCCTCCCTCACCAGGCTATCCTCCGCTTCAGTCGAGCCTTGAATACAGGGCATCGTCAGAACTCAATCCACCTTACCGAACTCACATTACCGTGTTTCCCACAGCCACCCCCTTTCTGCCCATCCCATTCCACTGGCTTCCGATTCCTAACGTATCAAATTCAAAATGCAACACGACGTACAAAGCTTTCCATGAACTCTGCCCAAACTACAATCCCGACCTAATATCCAAATACCACCCAAACGCACTCTCCGCTCCCTTCGGCAAGACCTCCTTCTCTATATTTCCCTGTCTCCTCATCCCATGCCCACCTCAGCGGACTTCTCCAGGGCATCACCCAAACTCTGGAACTCCTTACCCCAACCCATCAGACTATCACCTACTCTCCTCTCAGCGCACCCTGAAAACCCACCTCTTCTGGGAAGCATACTCTGCCCTCTGCTAATTGCCGATCTCCTCGCAATCTTCCACCACTCCCATCCCTCACAGCTTTTTCCTCCTGTACCACTATAACCTCCCTCACTAAGATTGTAAGCTCCAAGAAGCAGGGCCCTCGAACCCCTTGTGTATCGCTTTGTATTGTTTGTTTACTGTCGCGTGTATTGGCGCCCATTGTAAAAGTACAGCCTGACGAACTGTTTGGCGCTTTATAAATACTGTATAAGATAACGATTTGGGAATGCCTGTTTCCCCAAATAGCAGCTCCATGATGATATGATTTGATGTGGATGAACTTGGGTGGCTTGCAGGAACTCCTGACCTTCGACCCAACTAAGCACTGTTTAATTGGCAACTGAATGCAAACCCAGTCTGTGTCTCAACATCACTTTGACCTCACAAATAATTTGTTTTTTTTTTTTTTTTTGTTTGATGCTTCAAATTTTCCACTAAAACACTCTTAAAATCTTGTACAAAACATTCCCAGGAGATTGGCAAAATCTGGTGGATAGCCTTCCTAGAAGAGTGCAGGCTGTTTATAGCCATACTGGGCCACTTCAAATCGACTGCACGCTGTTAAGGAATGTCCACGCACAGCTATTATAGTGTTTGGTCAGGTTTTTCACAAACTTTTGGACATTATAGGCATATTTTTTGTTTACAAACCTTTTATTGAACGTAAACGTTTCACAAAAATAAGCCACAAAGGATGCCTAAAGAAAGGGAGTACACAAGAAAATTAATGTACAACCAACCGATTGAAGCCAATGGTGAAGAAATTACATACTAGCAAAAGCCAATAATTTTATAAGGTAAATCCAATGGAGAATACGAAGTGTAAGCTTATGCCAATTCCTGATACACAAAGGTCAAGAATAAGAAGTCAAGTGTCATTGCAATGATAAGGACAATTTTCAGGAGACAATGTCTACAAGATACCAAGACTCCCCATCCTTTAAAGAAAAGGGCATAGTATATGCAAGGTATGAAAGCATACAGTCAGGTCCATAAAAAATTGGGACATCGACACAATTCTAACATTTTTTGGGCTCTATACACCACCACAATGGACTTTAAATGAAAACAAACAAGATTTGCTTTAACTGCAGACCTACATTGTCAGCTTTAATTGAGGAATTTACATCCCAAATCAGTGAACGGTGTAGGAATTACAACAGTTTTGCATATGTTCCTCCACTTGTTAAGGGAACCAAAAGTAATGGGACAGAATAATAATCCATAAATCAAACTTTCACTTTTTAATACTTTGGTTGCAAATCCTTTGCAGTCAATTACAGCTCTGAAGTCTGGAACGCATAGACATCACCAGACGCTGGGTTTCATCCCTGGTGATGCTCTGCCAGGCCTCTACTACTGCAACGGTCTTCAGTTCCTGCTTGTTCTTGGGGCATTTTCCCTTTCAGTTTTGTCTCAGCAAGTGAAATGCAGGGCTCAATCGGATTCAGGTCAGGTGATTGACTTGGCCATTGCATAACATTCCACTTCTTTCCTTAAAAAAACTCTTTGGTTGCTTTTGCAGTATGCTTTGGGTCATTGTCCATCTGCACTGTGAAGCGGCGTCCAATGATTCTGAAGCATTTGCTGAATAGGAGCAGATAATATTAGCCCGAAACACTCAGAATTCATCCTGCTCTTTTGTCAGCAGTCACATCATCAATAAATACAAGAGAAACCAGTTCCATTGGCAGCCATACATGCCCACGCCATGTCACTACCACCACCATGCTTCACTGATGAGGTGGTATGCTTAGGATCATGAGCAGTTCCCTTTCCTTCTCCATACTCTTCTCTTCCATCACTCTGGTACAAGTTGATCTTGGTCTCAGACTGTCCATAGGATGTTGTTCCAGAACTGTGAAGGCTTTTTTTAGATGTCGTTGGCAAACTCTAATCTGGCCTTCCGTGTGGGGTTTGAGGCTCACCAATGGGTTTACATCTTGTGGTGAACCCTCTGTTATTCACTGCTGGTGAAGTCATCTCTCTTGATTTGTTGACGTTTGACACACATACACCTACCTCCTGGAGAGTGTTCTTGATCTGGCCAACTGTTGTGAAGGGTGTTTTTCTTCACCAGGGAAAGAATTCTTTCGGTCATCCACCACAGTTGATTTTTCCGTGGTCTTCCGGGTCTTTTGGTGTAGCTGAGCTCACCGGGTGCGTTCCTTCTTTTTTTAAGAATGTTCCAAACAGCATGTTGTTTAGGCCATGCCCTAAACTATCTCTCTGATGGGTTTTGTTTTGTTTTTTTCAGCCTAATGATGCTTGCTTCACTGATTAGTGACAGCTCTTTGGATCTCACTTGAGAGTTGACAGCAACAATTCCAAATGCAAATAGCACACTTGAAATTAACTCTGGGACCTTTTATCTGCTCATTGTAATTGGATAATGAGAATAACACACACCTGGCCCATGAACAGCTGAGAAGCCAATTGTCGCCATTACGTTTTGTCCCTTAACAAGTGGGCAGGCACATATGCAAACATGTTGTAATTCCTACACCGGTTCACCTGATTTGTGATGTAAATACCCATCAAATTAAAGCTGACAGTCTGCATTAAAGCACATCTTGTTCGTTTCAGGTTAAAATCCCATTGTGGGTGGTGTATTGACGCCAAAAATGGTTAGAGATTGTGTTAATGTCCCAATATTTTATGGACCTGACTGTACGTACCAATAAGCCAGATCAAATCTAATCTGTTTCCAATAAACTTAATAGGAACATCTGATTGATTTCCAATGAAGGGCCAATTGCCCAATGGGAAGCCACGTAAGTGTTATGTAATCAAGACCTTCACATTTGCGGAACAAGTTGCTATCAGTGTGGGAGGTTGAGAGTAGTGATGGTGGCGCGAGAAGATAATATGAGATGGTTGCCACCTAACTTAGATGCAAGCTGCAATTAAGCTTGAGTCCAGACCCTGGTCCTATATTGTGTCGCTAAAAAACCAAAATATGTTCAGCAAAAAATTTATTAGGAAGGAAGGGACAGCCTTCAAACAGTTCGAGTGATTCTGGTAGTATAGAGGGCATTAGGTTTGAGAGTAAAGTACAACTTTGGTAACTATAGCTTCATACTGTTTTTAACTTATACGTGAGAGACTTGGGTGCAATTACCAAAGTATACATCAATAGAAACAGCCCATACCTTTGGAAGTAAAGTGATGATTCTCATTTGATTCCTCACTTAATCACTTAAAAAAAAATAAAACCATTGAGGATCCCACCAATAAAATAGATTATATAGTGCTTTGATCACTTATATAGGTTCAGAGATATTAACCTTTCTTCCTCTTCTGGGCGTTTTTATGACCACACATCCACTCTAAATTGTTTCATTCATTTAAGAGTGGAGAGGTCCTTGTGAGGGAAGATAATTAGTAAAAAAATGTACGATCTGGGAAATATCCGAAGCTGCTCAACAGTGTGGAACATGCCACCCTTTTCCGCTGTGAGGTGGCCAAAAGTCGCAAATGAAAAATTCATGCTAGAAAATTTGTGCCACAAGAAATAAAATTCTTAATAAATCCAGCACTCAAAATGTCCGGGTTCTAGGAAAAAGTTTTTAAGGTTGCTTTGCAGGGTGTTGATGAATTGTATACTCATTGTGCAATGTTTGCGAAATGAGCGAGAGCTTCAGAAAATAAAACCATTGGTGAAGACACAGAGAATTTAAAACACTGGGCCGATTCCGCATTCAACCAGATTAACCAACCCTGTCAGGCACCGTTTGGAGCTCCACAGGATGTTGTTTTGTTGCTTATCAATCCTTTTTAAAAGGAGCTGGTTAAAAATTGTCAGCCGCCGCAGAGTCTAGCTTCCATTCCACTGGAGTGAACTGGCTGTCAGAATACAAATAGTTGACCAGGGATATTTGTCCAACCATTTAGTTGTGGAGTGATTAATCTGTTAGATGTCTATCATGCAGTCTTGCCAGGCTGAAAACAAAATGAAATCTACGTGCTTTTCTATACGCCAGCTATTGGAAGCCCACTTGGATAGTACAAGTAACAAATACACACACACTAACTCCTTGACAACCGACGTATACACCAATTGTGCGCCCGATCACAGATCTACGGCTTATTTTTCTGTGGGGCTGCATATTTAGCGCTACCGAGTCCATAGCCGCACAAGCGTGCTTCGCCAGGCACAGAGAACGGGACCCCGCCGAGAGTCAGCGGTCTCACAAACTGGTCCACCCTCGATCCGGGTCTCTCTCTCATCTCTCTTAACGCCCGCTAGCACAACCCGCTCAACGACTTCTGATTCTGGTCACATGATCGCTGTGTTTAATCATTATCTATGAGATTGCGCTGAGAGTCCTTTTTCAGAACACACACACAATCTCTAGTGAGCCCAGACTCGCGCGTGCGCACCACGTTTGTGTTTTTTTTTCTTACATGATATGTAATGAGAATACTTTGATTGAACCATTGTCTCTCTCGAGGACTACTAGGTGTGTGAGGTGCGCGCGAAAAAAAATTTGTTAAGAGAGCGCGTAAGAATGGTAAAAAAAAGATTAATGTAAAGGAAGGATATAATAACTAGATCGGAAGGTTTGGATCATAGAGCGATATCTATCAAGAGCGCTGGAGAGATAGTAGTGGTCGAGAGAGTCAGGACATAAATACAGTTTTTAAGGTTAGGGGTGGAGTCTGGTTAGTACGCAGCGTGGAGTTTTGAGACATCTCGACAACAAAAGAAATAAAATGCGCACTAAATTGTAGTTTTAAAGTGGCTGTGATACCGGTAGGAGGCGGGGAGTTCCGTGAGCACGTATATGGATTGCTGCGGAGACAGCTGTAAAATTAATAGTTTGGGTTTTCTATGGAGGAGTAGATAATGGTAGTAACAAGATAGTGGACGAAGAGGTGTGGTGTGGGTAACAAAAATGGGTGGTGTGCGTTAGTCTGACCAGGAAGTGATATTGAGTGAGTATAAAAATGGTTTAATGTGAGATTTGGTTTACCATTATACCATCTATATACTGATATCTCTATATCTAGTCAGGGAGAAAATTGACGACACACAGGAGTATAATTTCTCTTTTCTCTCTAAAGTAGTTGTGATATGTAACGGTTTTACTAATACATGTCAACATTGAGAAAAATTGTGTTTAGGCAGTAAGATTTTTTTACCCTTAGGCGTGAAGGGGTGAAAATGCAAACAATAGAAATTAGCTTTGAAATTTGGTTGGAAATAGCTTTCGACCCAGGGTGTTTTGGGGTCAATTTGTTCGTAGGTGAACTTTCATGCTTTTGGTCAGTGGCTCTAAAGTATTATAACAGGCTATTGTTGGGGTTTACAAATAGATGGACAAGATTATGAGTGGAATTTACTTTTTGTCTGGTTTGTTTTTTTATATATGGTAGCAATAAGTCCAGGTGTGGGGGGAAGGGGGAGGGGGGTCAATGATTTAATGTTTTGGTGTTTTCTTTTCGTCAGTTACAGTCTCTGTATACTGCAAGCATTTCTGTACCCAATTAGGGGGAGTGTAAAGGAGTTCATTTAATGCACGGAGTGCTGGGGGGGGGTGGGGGTCAGTGTAATTAGGTATATGTGCATACACCAGGGAACACTGATGGGATCTGTAAGAGGAACCTCTGGGGCATGCTGGGCAGCAGCCCCTTTTTTGGGTTTTTTTTTCTGTTTTAAAGAGGATTTTTCTCTGGTTAACATTTTTCAAATTGTAAAGGTATTGAGTTGAACCATGCAATTATTATTATTTGGAACATGCTTTCAACATTCAAACATGGCCTAATTATTATTTTTTGTGTTTTTCATAAACAGGCACAGTGTTTTTCTTCAGAAGCCCAAACTTGCACAAGCGTTATCATTTGTGTACGAGTTAATCGTAATGAACAGGCCTTTCACGGAACGTAGTTAAAAGAAAATCTCCCTGTTAAAGAATCATGAGCATTGAAACTTTTAAAAAAAAATTATAATACATTCGTGTATAAATACTTCACTTTTTCTTCTACAAAGTAACAAAGAAAAAAAAATAATGAAAGATTTGTTCAGAAAGTCTTATATACCGCTTCCATTTATACTTGTCCAACTCCCTCCCCTGCCAGAAGCCAGATTTGTGGCAATTTTTATATTGTTGAGCTCCGATTTTCAATGCCTCCTCCACAGTTCTGTAAACACACCTGTCTTATAAATATATTACAAACATTTGTAGATATATATGAAGCACAGAATACCCTGTGAAGTGCAGAACAAAAGCATTTTCAAATATTAACAAGGTTACTTGTCTGTGTCGTGCACAAAAGTAGAAAACTGTGATGGATCATGCACATCACACACACGGAGCATGCTTCAAACAGAGGAGAGCCCTGAGCCCAAGCTTCCTTGATTCCATCTACTGTGAGCCTGTGGATGTTTACCAAGCAGTTTCAATGACACACCCCCTCTAGTTGAAATACACCCCCTTCCTCCGCATGCGACATGGTAACACTTCTCTTGGGCAAGTACCTGGTGCCTGAGACAATCACGATCAGTTACCACTTAATGATCGGTCTTCATCAGAGCAGTATGGTCAGACATCGGTGTGGGAACGGTGGCCATGCTCTCCACCATGCTAGCTCTGCATCTACTGTACCAATTGGAAAGGGACAAAGTGCTACATCCACCCTTGTGCCGTGGGGGGCAGGAGACAGAAAAATGTGTGTTGAGCACTTCTTTAACTGCTTGCCGTCCAGCCACTGTAGAAAAACGGCCACAAGGTAGTAAGCACCGCTGGGCAAAATAAAGTTTTTAAAACGTAATTTTACAAAACAGGTGGGGGCGCGCGCACGAGTCGTGCGCCCGCCCCCCTACCCGTCCCGTCGATCAGCGGCAGCGGGTGTCAATCATCGGGTCCCGGATGGTTATTACCCACTGGGTCCCAGCGATTGCCAGCAAACAGTGACACATAGCACAGCTGCATTGTTTACAATGCAGCTCTGCTCCCTGTCAGCTCATAACAAAGCTGATCCTGAGAGAGGAGTTTATCTCTCGGGATCAGGGTGTTCCTGTTGAAGTACACACCCCCACCCCCCTAGTAAAAACACGTCCCCTCACACAGTTATAACCCTTTTCCTTGCCTAAAAAAGTTAACCCCTTTCCTCCCCAGTGCTACTTAGTACAGGGTGTTAGGGGTGGGTTTATTTTTTTTGCACCTGATCACTGTATTGGTGTCACTGAGGATGTCAGTGACCCCAAGTCAGCTGCCCCCCCCCCCCCCCAGTGTCAAAATGTCTGCCGCAGTCCCGCCATAAGTCCTGATCACTGTCATAAATCGCTGATCATCGCCATAAGTCGCTGATCGCCACCATTATTAATTTATAAGAAAAAATCCCAGGATCTTTCCCGCCATTTGTAGACGTTACAACTTTCACGTAAACCAATTAATTTACACGTATTGGGATTTTTTTTTTTTTTTTTTTTAGCAAAGACATGCTGCAGAATACATTTTGGCTGAAATTTGACAAAATTTGATTTTTACATTTTTTTACTGGACATGTTTTATAGCAAAAAGTGCAAAATATTGTTTTTTTTTTTTCTTAAAATTGTCAGCCTTTTTATTTTATAGCGCAAAAAGTAAAGCACAGGCAATCAAATACCACCAAAAGAAAGCTAAAATTGTGGGAATAAAGGATGTAAATTTAAATTGGGTGCAGTGTTGCATAACCCGCGCATTTGTCAGTTAAAGTAACGCAGCGCCATAACACAAACCACTTCTGTAACCTCTTCCTGACCGCCCTATAGCAGAAATACTGCTACAGGGCGGCATGGGTGCACAAAATCACACACACACATATATATATATATATATATATATATATATATATCTATATATATATATATATATAATGCTGTGCGCTCTCGTGGTTTTCACACCCCTCCCAGATAGCGTCAGATTGCCATTCAGTACACCAGTCATCACATTTAACCTCTTGATTGCCAGGAGCACGCTCATGTACAATAAACCTCCATTGCTAGTATAGTGTCTGAACGGATCAATATCTTTGATCAGATCAGCACTATACCAGCGTTCACATAGTATAGTGTCCCCAAAAACGCAGCGTTAGCGGGATCAGCCCCGGCACCTGCCAGCACCTGTGTTTAGCCCCTACGCTTACCCCCCCTTCTCCCCCAGCAAGTGCAGTGTCAGTAGGTCACTGTCACTTGATACATTGCACACAAAACCGCAGTGTTTGCAGAATCAGGCCTGATATCTGTTAGCACTTGCCGGTAAATTTTGATGACTCTCATATGCAGCAGAGTGCCAGTACTAGTGCCGTGCTACCTTTTTGGTGAACTGGCGAGTACCAGCGGTCTAGTACATCTTGGTCTTTCACATTCTTTTCAGCCCGCGATCGGCTTTCATGTACAAGCAATCCTAGTGGCTAATTAGCTGCAGGATGCTTTTACAAGCAGCGGGATATGATGCCCCCCTCCCCCGCTGCCTTCCATGGCCTTCTCGGGCAGTCCCGTGTCATCGTGGGAACCTGAGAATGCAGCCGGTGTTTCTGCCAGCTGACCATAGAGCTGAGTGGTGCCAATCATCTCTATAGTCTAAAAATTCAGGAAAAAAAATGAAAGTTACAGTGTAAAAATAATTTAAAAAATCAAAATAACTTAAAAAAAAAAAAAAAAAAAACCTCGCCCTTTCCATGCAAGCAAACCTGCGTGCACAAGCTTTGACCCTGTTCCGGTATGTAAACAGCGGTTGCACCATACATGTGAGGTATCGCCGTGAACGTCAGATCAAGGGCAGTAATTCTAACACTAGACCTCCTCTGTAAATCTAAAATGGTAGCTTTTAAAGTGTTGCCTATGGATATTAAAAATGTATGCAGTTTGTTGCCATTGCACGGGGCATGCGCAGTTTTAAAGCATGTCATGTTTGGTATCTATTTACTCGGCATGCCATCGTCTTTTATATCTTACCAAATAATTGGCCAATATATTGTGTTTTTTGTGCATTAAAAGTAAAAAAAGTGTATTTTTTTTTTTTTTTTTTTTTTAAATTGCTTTTGAAAAATCGCTGCGCGAGTTCTATGTGTCATAAAAAATTGTAGTACCCACCATTTTATTCACTAGGGTGTCTGCTTTAAAAAATATATATAATTTTTTATGGGTTTAAATTAATTTCCTAGCAAAAAATACTGTTTTGGTTTTTTTTTTCATGTGAACAAAAAGTGTCAGAAAAGGCTTGATCTTCAGGTGGTTAGAAGAGTGAGTGATGTGTGGCATAAACTTCTAATGCTGGGCATAAAACGCCCCCCACCCCCCAAAATCGACCCCTTTTTGGAAAGTAGACACCCCAAACTATTTGCTGAGAGGCATGTTGAATATTGATTTGAATTGAGAAGAATTTTTTTTTTTTTTACAAGTTTTTGGAAAATTACAATTTTTTTTTTTTTTTTTTTTTTTTTACACAAAATTGTCATTAAATGATTTACTGCTCACACATGCAGTGGGTATATGTGGAATTACTCCCCAAAATACATTCTGCTACTTCTCCTAAGTATGGGGGTACCACATGTGAGAGACGTTTTGGCAGTCTAGCCAAGTACAGGACCCCAAAATCCAGTAAGCACTTTCAGGCTTTTAAAGGACTTTATTTCCTCATTACACTTCCAGACTACCTATCACTGTTTCGGAGGCCCTGAAATGCCAGGATAGAACCTAACCCCCCCAAATGACCCTTTTTTTGGAAAGTAGACACCCCAAGGAATTTGATAAGAAGCATGGTAAGTATTTTGCAGATCTCATTTGTTGCCACAAGTTTTTGGAAAATGAAGAAAAAAAACATATTTTTTCTATGCTTTTTTTATATTTCAAAACCTTGTGATAAAAAATGAGATCTGCAAAATACTCACCATGTCTTTTTAATTGCTTGGGGTGTGTACTTTCCAGAAAGGCATGTCGGGGCCTTTGAAACTGTGATAGGTATTGAAGAAGTGAAATGAGGAAGTTACACACCTTCAGGCTTTCAAAGTGGTCATTGGATTTCAGGCTCCTGTATGTGGCTAGGCTCCCAAAAAGTCTCACATGTGGTATCCCCATACTCGGTAGAAGTAGCAGAATGTATTTTGGGGTGTAATTCCACCAAGAAATAAATCATTTAAATGACAACTTTGTGTTAAAAAAAAGTTTTTGTCATTTTCCAGAAACTTGTGGAAAAAAATAAATCTTACATGGACTCAATGGGGTTTATTTACTAAAGCTGGAGAGTCCAAAATCAGACTCACTTCTGCATAGAAACCAATCAGCTTCCAGGTTTCATTGCCAAAGCTTCATTGAACAAGCTGAGGTTAGAAGCTGATTGGTTTTTCTATGCAGAAGGGAGTCTGATTTTGGACTCTCCAGCTTTAGTAAATAAACCCCAATATGCCTCTCAGCAAATAGCTTAGGGTGTCTACTTTCCAAAAAGGGGTCATTTGAGGGTGTTTGTACTATCCTGCTATTTTAGCACCTCAAGAAATGTGATGGGCAGTCAGAAAGTAAAACCTGTGTAATTTCCATTATATATACACCATAGTATGTAGATGCTATAACTTTCTAAGCAATAAATATACACTTACTGGGATTTTTTTTTTAACCAAAAACATGTAGCAGAATACATTTTGGCCTAAATTTATGATGAAATTTTAGGGTTTTTTTGGATATTTTTATGACCAAAATGAGAAAAGATTGTTTGTTTTAAAAAAAAAAAAAAAAATTTTCTTCAAAAATTTTTTTTTTATAGCGCCAAAAATAAAAAGTGCACAGGTGATCAAATACCACCAAAAGAAAGCTCTATTTGTGTGAAAAAAAGGACATACGTTTCATTTGTGTACCGTATTGCACGACCGCGCAATTGTCCGTTAAACTAGCGCAGCGCTGTATAGCAAAAAAAATTGAGTAAATTGCAGTATCTATACCATAGTTTATAGACGCTATAACTTTCACACAGCAGTCAATATACACTTATTGGGATTTTTTTTTTACCAAAAACATGTAGCAGAATACATTTTGACCTAAATTTATAACTAACTTTGAGTTTTACTATATATTTTTTATAGCTGAAAGTAAAAAATATTGTGGTTTTTTTTTTTTTCTCAAAATTTTCAGGCTTTTTTTGTTTATAGCATGAAAAATAAAAGCGCACAGGTGATCAAATACCATCGAAAGAAAGCTATGTTTGTGTGAAAAAAAGCTATGTTTGTGTGAAAGACGTAAATTTCGTGCAGCGCCGAGTAGCAAAAAGAGGGCCTGGTCATTAAGGGGGTAAATCCTCAGGAGTGCAAGTAGTTAATGCTTTAT
>CATNWA010012967.1:0-19869 GCA_951230385.1 Staurois parvus
CTCCCAATGTGGTGCCCCACTCTCACATGATACCACTGTGCCAGGGCAGCCACCCTCCCGTCCACCCCATGTCCTGGCCCTGAAGGTATCTAATGACACAGGGATTTTTGCTTAGGCTTATAATAAAGAAATCATAAACCCGCACCCCTTTAGCTGTACCTTCTAAGGTAGGTCATGAAAGGGCAAAAAAAGAGAGCATGGTAATATTGTGATGCCCAAATAAAACATATGCTTTTTTTTTAGACATACTACAAACAACAACATACACTGTATATATACAGTATATATTAAATTGTAAATTTAGGTGTACAAAAATACGTTTTTCAAACTGAAAGAAAAATGTATTTATCTTATAGTACAGGAGTCTCCAAACTGCGGCCTGAAGGCCGGATGTGGACCTTTGCTACCCTTGGGGCACTATTCCTTCAACTGAGACCAACAATGGGCCAGTACTTCTTCCTGTGAAACCAAAGATTGGGCACTATTCATCCCACTAATACCAATGGTGGCGCACTACTCCTGCCCCTACTGAACAACAACCTCGAGGCCATGTTTATTCTCACTGATGCTGGGGCCAATATATTTTCTATCCTCACTGGCCCTAATCCGGCCCTCCTAAAGTCTGAAGGACAGTTATACTGACCCTTTGCTTGAAAAGTTTGGAGACCCCAGTATATATGCATATGTCAGATAAGAAATAAGAAAAATAAGAAATTTACTGAAAAGGGCAGCACCAATGTGGTTCTTATACACAAGAACGTATAGAGCGCTTAGTTGCAATGTTGACCATAAAACTCATTTTTCACTTTGCAACCATACTAGTAGAGTTGTACATAAGCTAAGCAATTTCATGTAGGACACGACTGTCATTACATCCTCGGGGCTGTCAGATTCTTTCCGACAAAACAGAACTTTGCCGAAGAGGACTGGTTCAATCTGCTATGGGTAAGTTTCTCCTTGATGCACGATTTCCCTGACATGAAAGATGACCACCTTCTACAATATGAGGGCCATCACCATGACAGTTTGGATTCTTTCCATTGTATTAAAAAGAAACTAATTGCAAAAACAATGTTTCATTGTAAGAAATCCAAACAAAATCCAGATTGTCTTTAAGACTGGAGATGACACTTGACATACAGTATGAATAAATGCACATTTTGAAGATCTTAGCTCCGTTCTTATAGTCAGTCAAATCAAGCAAGTTTCCAATAGAAACCATTATTCTTTGTTCTTTCTTCTTCTATGTCTTAATAAAAGTATCCAGTGCTGCGACAAGGTCATCTAGCGCCCAGGGCGAAGATGGAAAATGGCGCCCCCACCTCCCAAAAATGTATGAGCATGATATGTCAGCAAACTTCCCTCCCTCCTCCCAAAAAACATTGTGAACACTAGTCTGCATGCTTACTCTCTAAGCATAAATTCCCTTTGCAAGCCAAAATTCTCCCCAAACAAAATCCCCCCTCTTCTTCTACAAATCCACAAATTCCCCCCTCCCCCCACTGAAATTCCCAACCCTGCCCCACATCTTTGACCCACCATCCCCTCTCCCAGCTCAAATTCTCTCCCTCCTTAAATCCCCTCTCCTAATACAAATCTTCTACTCTTCAAATTTCCCTTCTGAGCATAAATCCTCTCTCCCTTTCCAAATCCCCCCCTCCCAGTACAAATCCCCCCAATTTGGTGATTAACCCCTCCTAGCATATCCCACCAAAATCACCTCCCAATAAAAAAAATTCCACCACACCACCCCAAATTTTGCTTTCCAAAACAATTTTACACCAATGCTGCCTCAGCCCCCCAATACCTCCTCCCAGCAAAATCCTCTCCCACTCAATCGCCCATTCTTGCACATATCCTTCCAAACCCCCCACCTAGCACAAATCCTCTGCTCCTCCCCCCTCCTAGCTCAAATACTCTCTTTCCCCAGAACAAGTGTTTTGTTACACTGCCAATCACTACTCCTGCCAGCTTGTAGGTAAGAACTCCCCAATGTGGTGCCCCCCACACCTCACATGATACCACTGCGCCCAGGGCATCCACCCTCCCGCCCACCCCTTGTCCCGGCCCTGAAGGTATCTATGGACATGGGATTTTTACTTAGGCTTATAATAAAGAAATCATAACCCGCATCCCTTTAGCTTTACCCTCTAAGGGTAGGTCATGAAAGGGCAAACAAAGAGATCATGGTAATGTGTCTGATGGGGAGTACCCCCTCCTATGTCTGGATGCTTTTGATTGGGCTGCACCCTGCTCTGTTATGCAAAAATTCAATAAAGAAATAGTGAAAAAAAAAATTATTAGTAAGATCTCATCTGGAATATGCAGTTCAGTTTTTGGCACAAATTCACAAAAAGAACATTGGGGAACTGGAGAAAGTACAGAGAAGGGCAAATAAAATGATAAGAGGCATGGAGGAGCTCAGCTATGAGGAAAGATTACAGGTAGGTGAGTAGAGTAGATTAAGGGGGATAGTATCACCATGTATAATACATAAAGGGGGGGATATGATCTCCATGTATAATACATAAGGGGGGATATGATCACCATGTATAATACATAAGGGAGATATGATCTCCATGTATAATACATAAGGGGGATATGATCTCCATGTATAATACATAAGGGGGATATGATCACCATGTATAATACATAAGGGGGGGATATGATCTCCATGTATAAATACATAAGGGGGGATATGATCTCCATGTATAATACATAAGGGGGATATGATCTCCATGTATAATACATAAGGGGGGATATGATCTCCATGTATAATACATAAGGGGGATATGATCACCATGTATAATACATAAGGGGGGGAAATGATCTCCATGTATAATACATAAGGGGGGATATGATCTCCATGTATAATACATAAGGGGGGATATGATCACCATGTATAATACATAAGGGGGATATGATCTCCATGTATAATACATAAGGGGGGGATATGATCTCCATGTATAATACATAAGGGGGGATATGATCACCATGTTATACATAAGGGGGGATATGATCTCCATGTATAATACATAAGGGGGATATGATGATCACCATGTAGGGGGGATATGATCTTCATGTATAATACATAAGGGGGGGATATGATCTCCATGTATAATACATAAGGGGGATATGATCTCCATGTATAATACATAAGGGGGGATATGATCTCCATGTATGTATAATACATAAGGGGGGGATCTGATATCCATGTATAATACATAAGGGGGGGGATATGATCAACAGGTATAATACATAAGGGGGAGTGGCAAAAAATAAAATATGCAGAGGCGATCAAATACCATCAAAAGAAATGGGGGGGGATATGATCTCCATGTATAATACATAAGGGGGGATATGATCTCCATGTATAATATATAAGGGGGGATATAATCTCCATGTATAATACATAAGGGGGGATATGATCTCCATGTATAATACATAAGGGGGGATATGATCTCCATGTATAATACATAAAGGGGGATATGATCACCATGTATAATACATAAGGGGGGGTATGATCTCCATGTATAATACATAAGGGGGGGATATGATCTCCATGTATAATACATAAGGGGGGATATGATCTCCATGTATAATACATAAGAGGGGATATTGATCTCCATGTATAATACATAATGGGGGATATGATCACCATGTATAATACATAAGGGGGGGGATATGATCACCATGTATAATACATAAGGGGGGATATGATCTCCATGTATAATACATAAGGGGGGATATGATCACCATGTATAATACATAAGGGGGGGGATATGATCTCCATGTATAATACATAAGGGGGGATATGATCTCCATGTATAATACATAAGGGGGGTATGATCTCCATGTATAATACATAATGGGGGATATGATGTCCATGTATAATACATAAGGGGGGATATGATCTTCATCAATGTATAATACATAAGGGGGGATATGATCTCCATGTATAATACATAAGGGGGGGATCTGATATCCATGTATAATACATAAGGGGGGATATGATCAACAGGTATAATACATAAGGGGGGATATGATCAACAGGTATAATACATAAGGGGGAGTGCAAAAAATAAAATACGCAGAGGCGATCAAATACCATCAAAAGAAAGCTCCATTTGTGGGGAAAAAGGACATAAATTTAATTTGTGTGTAGCGCTGCATGACCGCACAATTGTTAGTTAAATGAATGCAGTGCCCCATCGTAAAAAAAAAAAGGCCTGGTCAGGAAGAGGGTAAATCCTCAAGAGGGCAGTTGCTTAAATTAACACGCCTGCACAGTTTGACAAGGTAAAAAAATACTAATTCATGATATTTAAAGTGAATTCTCTATAGCGCAAATGAGCAACGCATGACCCTGAAAACATTGTTAGAAAGCGTAGTCTGTGACTCCATTTGGCTATAGCCTATACATCAATGGCCATTGACTTACCTCGCTGGTAATCAGATACAAAGAATCAAGCTTAGGGATGCTTCAGTCATTAGCTTCCATCAGACTGGTCGGTCACCTTGTGTGGATCATCTGGAAGTGTCTGAAACCTTTTGTCTGGTTCTATTTGATGTACTATAGTACCACTTCCACTGACCAATGACTAACAGGCTCCAGGCACTTAAATTCCTGAAGACACAAAAAGAGATTTCTGCTAAAGACCAGTTCATTCTGCTGCTAGCAGGTACAGTATCACACTCCCCTGGACTAACTGCAGCGAGAACCGTAAATTTGTTGCCACCTTCCACTTTAAACCATAGGCCACTATGGCTTCTCTGTTTAAGAATGCTCTATATGTATAGGGGGGTGGGTTTTTCGGGGGGGGGGGGGGGTGGAGGGGGGGTGGTGGGGGGTGTGGGAGAACAATACCAATGCAATGCAAAACATGAGGGGATTGAGGGCCCTGCTCTTTCGAGCTTTCAATCTAGGAGGGAGGGATACATGGAATATAATGGAAATTAATCTGCAAATTGAAAGAAATTGTTGAAAACCTTCACAAGTAGCAATAAGGTCTTCAGAAATTGCCCCTGAAATTGGGCTGCAATTGCACACAAATCACGTGATTTTGAATTGCAGTAGTCTGACCGGTGACTATAAAAGTGTTATTATACTATACTTTGGCATAAGTTGGGTCTTGACCTCCTACCACCTGATGGTCGCCCGATTTTTTCAATATACAATATGAACCACCTCCCTCCCGCCATATAGTAAAATGACGGGCGCAAGGTGGTTCTCTCATTCTGGGAGGACGTTCCACAGTGAGTATAACAAGCAGGGGCGGACTGACCATTTGGAAACTCGGGCACTGCCCGAGGGCCCAGGGTCAGTAGGGGGTCCCATGAGATGCCCCTGGTACCTTTTTCATAGGCTTTTTTGAGTTTGGGAAAGGACACAGGGGTCCCAAGATCCGAAATTTCCCGGGGGCCCAATGAGTTGTCAGTCCGCTCCTGGCGTGACCACGATTTTCCTGACATGAAAGATGGCTACCTTCTACAATATGAGGGCTACCACCATGACAGTTTGGATTCTTTCCACTGAAAATGGAACTAATTGTAAAACAATGTTTTTTGTAAGAAATACAAACAAAATCCGGATTGACTTTAAGACTGGAGATGACACTTGACATACAGTATGATTTTGAAGATCTTAGCTCCATTCTTATAGTCAGTCAAACCAAGCATGTTTCCAATAGAAGCCATTATTCTTTGTCCTTTCTTCTTCTATGTCTTGGTAAAGGTGTCCAGTGCTGCGACAAGGTCATCTAGCACCCAGGGCGAAGATGGCAAATGGCGCCCCCCACCTCCCCAAAATGTATGAGCATGTCAGCAAAACTTCCCTCCCTCCCCCAAAAAACATTGTGAACACTAATATCCATGTTTACTCTCTAAGCATAAAATTCCCTTTGCAAGCCAAAATTCTCCACAAACAAAATCCCCCCCCCTTCCTCTACAAATCCACAAATTCCCTCCTCCCCCCACTGAAATTCCCAACCCTGTCTTGGAAATTCGCTTTAACGAATTTCTCCTTTACCGTGAGTACTCGCAGTTGGATGCGCAGAAATCCCCCACAAAGCTGTGCGAATCTCGCTTACCACGACTGCAGCTAAACTACACGATTCCTGCCCATCCAAATACTTTAGCTTCTGTTGAAATGTGGGGAATTAGAGCTCTGTTACCCTAGAATGATCACACGACACTCTCAGGATGATGGTTGCAACTCACATAAGGGCTGTTTTTTCAGACCCAGCTCTCTGTTTTATTAAAAATACACACATGCCCCCCACATGAATAAAGTCAATCCCTCCCACCGAACAATGCAATGGGGAGTGCCTATACACAAGGATGTACATTCCAATTGGAGCATAGCCTTTCCTATTATCTATCACTGGTCCTCCCCCATGAGCCTTCTGAGGTCAGCAGACTTCCTCCCCTTCCCCCCATGAGCCCTCTGGAGGTCATATCTCCTCCTTGCCATCTGAGGTCATATTTCCTGTCCTACTAGCTTCTATTGGTATGTAAATTCTTTGTACAAGCATTCCCTAAAAATATCAGTCTGTACCTGGATGGGCCCGATACGATCTTTATTAAAAACACATCCATCCAAGATACAGTTTCAAGTTGGTAATGGGTTGTAAGATATGCATAAGCCTACACGTGGAGTTCACACCGCTTGGCGCCTTGCGTTATGAAGCCCACGTGGTACTATGCTGCTGATATGTGGATACAGGCCCACGGTCTACTGCCAGCGAGCATTCGCATCGAATGCCGTGGTGGTATACACGCCGGTCTATAAGCGCAGATCTGCCATCTCATCCATTACCAAGCTGAGTACTGTAATACATACATTGTACATGCGCATGGCCCAATTGCAGCCTTCAGAGCTTTAATTAAGCCACACGAGAGACATATGAATAACACGAATATATGACACATTTAAAGTTCGACCAACAATACAAAATTTCCATGACATTCCCTCCTGTTTTATCATATTCTCCTCGTGTCCCTTCTTGATCTTCTTCAGCTTGATGGGTGTAGTCTCAAAAACCTCAAAGAGTTCCTGTAGTTGTCCCTGAGAATAAAGCTCCACGGGGTACCTGAAACAAACAAGACCCGACGCAGACTCGACGCAAACAGGCTTGATTGAAGCAATGATCCTCAAGAGCGTTGGAACCTTCACTACAGGAAGGCTCTTGCAAAAACCACAAACAGACTTGTGGTATGAATAAGGCTTGTGATCCCACGGTGGTCTGGGGAGATCCAGCAGCAGATTCTCAAATTGCCCCTGCAGACGGGGCCACACAAGGCTGGTCTCGACCCAGACAGTTTTCCAAATCGCAGACACAAACCATGATGAGGCTTGAAGCTTGCTTGAAGGTCTTGGAGAATGTGGTCTTCAGGGAGATAAATTAGAGGGAAGCCCAGGGACGTAATCTGTAGAGAAGGTGGTTGGTTGGTGAGGGTCTTCCTCCGATCAGTGGTTGGAGTGGGATCCCAGGAGCGGGCATGGAGATGTGGTCGTCTGCCCGAGCTTGGTTTACACGGTCGATGAGGCAACAGGAACATCTCACCGCGGCATATAAAAGGCAGATGAAAAAGAGAGCATCAGGACATACACTCCCACTTCCTTCAACCAAGATCCGATGGAGAACAGGAAATCTTCCAATCCTCTCAAACCCCTTGAACGGATTCCAACCCTCACTAGCAATTATTATTAACCCTTCTACGAGTTTATTCCCAAAGGGTTTGCTCAGCGCTGTACTAGGGGATAGATACTCTAGCTATAGCTCTAGCTTTTCCCTGTAGTTCACTAACTTTGTCCATATGGGCCTGGACCTTGTCATCGGTGTCTTCTATCCAAGTACAACAATCCTCTCCGATGAAACTCACAGAACCCCCCTTTGGCGGCTAAAAGATAATCAAGGGCCATCTTCTCCTGAAGCACTAAAATTCCCATCTGCCGTTGTTCTTGGGCAATTTCTCTGACAGCCTCTACGGTCTCGTTAAACATACTATCCACGATGACAGAAAAATTGTTCAGGCGCTTCATAAGTTCTATTCCCCATCCTGTCCATGAGGGGGAACCAAGCCCATGCCTGGTCGCCCTCAGAGAACAGCTCTGCTGCGAACTCTCCCTGCCATCCTTACCTTCTTGTGGACCATCAACTCTTCATGATCCATCACTACATAGGATGCTGGGGGACTAGCTTTATGAGGGCACACGAACCTTTCGCGTTCTGGGGAAATGTTCTATAGGCTGCCGAACCACACAGAAAATAGTATGGACCTGTCAGAGCAGAGCAGGAAGAGTTCCTCGTTCGGCTCTCTGGCACTGAGCAACAGTTGCACAGACTGGGGGATTGCTCTCCCTCAGTCTGCTGCACATCACATCCGTCCTTCCAACACACGTGGTGGTCTGGTCGGTCAGTGTGGTTACTCAGAAGGGAAGTCTGGTTAGTCAGATTGACAGTTATACCTCCCTCGCAGGTGGTAGTCCCAACAAACTTGTTACCTGTGCCAAAGATGTTTAAAGCACACCTGAGGGCTGCCTAGCTGCCCAGTTACCCATAATGGACTGACGAGGGTCCTACAGGAGCTAGAGCTAATATTGGTGCTAAAACTGATGTTACCTGCTAAAAATGTGTCATTAAGTTCTACCGACAAATGTCTACGTGGGGGCTGACCAGGGGTCCCTTTTGCTTTTTCATGCCGACGCGGATGTCATATAGGGCATGAACAGCGGCCATTGCGGACATGTGATGACTGGGTGGGGGCTTAGAGCATACCCAACAGTTGGTTTTGTTTGGCGGTTCTGGCTAAACGCAGGTGCATTTTAAATAAAAGGTTGGGGTATCTGCCGTCTTTTCCTCCGTTCACACACATGTAATGACATACAAACAAAAAGAAAAAGGAAAATGACACCCCTCATTCTCTGGTGTAGCTGAAAAGCTTCTTGCAGTGGCTTGCGTGCACCCAGTTGTCTCGTCCCTCGAGTTTGAGTGAGGTAGGTGTCGTCAGCTGGACTTGGTATGGTCCGGTGAACCGTGGCTCGAGTCGGTTCTTTGATGTTTCTTTAGGACGACCCAATCACCTGGCTCAATAGAAAGAACACCTGTTATTGCATTTGGATCGGGGAGCGATTCGCGAACCCGATGGTGTATCTTCTGCAGCTCCCGTTGCAGAGATTGCACATAACCTGTAAGCTGTGAATGCAAAGACGACAACTGTTGAGGAAAGTACAACCCTGTTTTGGGAGGTCCCCCAAACAACACCTCGTAGGGGTGACAGCCCATGTGGTTGCCGAGGGGCATTCCGGATGGAATAGGGGGCAATGGGGAGACACTCAGGCCAAGGTTTTTGGGGGTATCGGAAGAGTTCAACCTTACCGCTACTCTCGGGGTGATATGGGGTGTGTGTCGCCGCTGACTCCAGTTCCACCAAAGAAATGCAGTCGTGTCCTTTGGAAGAGAGATTAGTAGTGGACAAAGAAGACATGTTAGCAGAAGAGGTGTTAGTATTGTTAGTCGTGTTGCAAAATTCAGCACTGTCATTGCTGTCCTCCCCCCCCTTCTCATCTTCCGACACAGGAAGAAGAGAAGCTGGGTTAAGAATAGTGCATCGTTTGATAGTGAGGTTAGTAGGGGTTAGGAGGGCTTTCCCCTGAGAGGGGGTACCTTGCCTTGGATGTCCTGTTTTCGCAGGACCGTTCTTGCTGCACTGGTGTCGGTGAGGCAAGGGAGGGGATATTTTAATTCCTCTAGAAAAAGATGGATCTGGGCCGACACTGATTTGTCAACTTCCTATGAGAATTCATAGGAGTTACTTACCATGGTGGTCATAGGGCGGAGGACTCATCAGGAATGAACTGCCATCGACCTTTAGGTAATTGGGGACAGCTCCTCCTCATGTGCCCCGTTTGGTGGCACTGGAAGCACCTGGGTGGGGGGGCCTATCCTTCCTGTGACCCAGATCCCTTGGTTTTTCGTGTGGGGTCTGGGACATAAGAACTTTGGCCTTGTCTTGTTTTCTTCTATCCATTTCCCTCTCTATTGCCGCAAGAGTGGAAAGGATAGCAGGGATAGACATCTCATTATTTTCGGGTCGGGCCAGAACCAGCCTTTCCCGAATTTTAATATTGATGCCTTCCAAAAATTTGGCCCGCAACAGAATGTGCGTCGCGGTCACCTTTACCCCTTCAGTTGGAGCATCAGGTCCAACTTCCAGATCCGCATCCAGTGCCGTCTGCTTGAGACGGCGCCAGAAGCAGGCGCTTTCCTCATTAGGACCCTGGGTGAGCTTCATCATGTCCGTAGTAGAGGTAGCACCATACATTTCTGGAAGCTTTGCCTTTAGCTGTGTACAGAACTCTTTGCCCCCTGAAGTCATCTCCTCATGCGTGGTTATAGAGCACCCTGCAATCACTGTACTGGCCACTTCCATGCCCACCTTTGCCCGCAGGATCTGCGCACAATCTGACCCGCTCATACCATAGCTGAAACTGGTTTTGTCCAAACATTCGAGCAAATCCTCTCGGATTGACTCGATAGTCCGGGAGCTCAGCCAGAATAGTGCGGATCTCTGCCGGGGTGAAGGGGACATGCCAAACTACCCCGTTCCCTAAAGTCCGTTCCCCCTGTGCATTGGAGGACCTTCAAATTGCTGCACCTGACTGGATAGGCCTCGGTCCGGGAAGAGTGCAAGGGCTGACCCAGCTTCATCGGTGGGCTTAGATTAACCACCTCGCTTACTGCACCTTCAGGTTTGAGGTCCCTCAGATCAGGGTATAGCTGGGGGGGCAGGGGTCTGATCAGTGGTTCGTAGCGCTTTGATGCAATCCGCCCTGTTTCTTAACCGGGTGTCTATTCCCCTTGATTCACAGATAGTCTGCAAATCGGTTGTTGAGTAGGCTTCATAGTTGGAAACAGAAGGAGCTGGGGGTGAAGCAGGAAGAAGGGAGAGGTAGAGGTAGAGGCTGAGGCATAGATACAGAAGACACGGAAGGTACATCAAGAGTGATGTCACTAACAGAAAGAGACAGGTGCAGTTATACTTATCTCAGCCACTGTTGGTTGTTGGGGAACCCCAGCAGACCCTGATCCTGCCTGCCTTAGTAGAGTCAGCCCTGAAAGAGCTTCCTCCACCTCTGACACTGGATCCTCCTGTTTTATTCCCTCTGGAGGCCAGGTATACATCACCTGGTTCTTCCGGACAGACACCAGTTTATGTATGCCCTGCTTCCCTAATCGGATTGACCTGTGAAGCCATAGCTGTGCGATCTCTAGTTCTGACGCCTGCATCCGTGGTTCAAATTCAGAGATGAATTTTTCCCACCTCCATGCGTCAAATGTACCTTCCGGGGAATTTCCCATCTGGTACCCTTCGACCATTTATTCCACCTTTTGAGGGGTTCTGTAGACTTCCCCCCCAAACTCACCTTCATCAGTTGTGCAGCTGTCCTTACCCTGAAGAGGGCTGGTTCCCCCTCTCTCTTCATGGACTGACTACTGCCCATCGTGACTAGTCACTGGTATATATCCCGCGTCCGGGTACCTGTTTACCCCCTGGAGCACTCGGTGGGATCCTACCGAGAGGGCCTGATTCCACCACTTTCCCAGCACAGCGTAATTTATGTGATACTTATCGATCACCCGAAGCGCATCAAGTGGCGGTCAGACTGAGAGCACACCTCCCACTCCCACAGCGCAATTTATGTGATCCTGACCACCCGAAGTGTTTGTGGTAACCAGGCTAAGTGTTATACTTCCCTGGACCGCCCACTCAACAGCGTAATTTATGTGGTTCTCATCACACCCACTGTGTTTGGCAGGCCACACCGCACAATGATGAAAGTGGCTTTTCTCTCCCTGCACACAGTAGCTAACACAAGTCAAAACAAAAAGAGGGGTTCTTGGATGTTACTTAGGGGTCACTGGTTGGCCAGAAACCTGCTAACTGACCTTTAGGAAATTTGTGTAAAGAAAAAAACTTTCCTAATACACACAGAAAAAACCCTTTTTCAACCTGAAAAAAACTGTGTAAAAAAGGACAAAGTGGATCCTTATGAAAAAACACGGGACGTTTCACAGTAAAACAATTACACAGAGGTAAACCCGAAAAAACTGCGCCAAAAGTAACCTTTTGTTGCTGACGCAAAAATCACTCCTATCAGCACCGCTAAACGATCCACGTTACACACGCAATTTTCACTGCAACCACCTAAAACCGTTTACACAAAAAGTCTGCTGGACGCGAAACACGTGACAACGCAGCAGCTTAAAACAAACCGCTTTTACAATAAGGAACTACTTTTAACAGGAAAAACACAAGAAAAAAACATAATCACTATACAAGAAATCTATGTGCAAAAACCCAGACTTTCACCGCGCTCACTAAATGTGGAACACGTGAGGGAAAAACTCGCTTAACACACTTTAAATTGGCGGCAATACGCAAATTTAAAGCTAAAAGCAAACAAATGAAACTGTAAAAAATTTGGATTAAAAACACAATATGGGTCAAATGCATATAGAAAGCTGCATACACATTGCATAGAGATTACTGCACATATGGTAGTCAACAAAATGGCCACTACAGGGAAAGCACATGGTAGCCAACAAAATGGCCACCAAACAAAAGGAGTCCATGTGGTTGTTAGTCAAGAAGATGACCCCCCACAGAGGAGCACATGGCAGATACTAGAATTACCCCCCACAGGGAAGCACATGGTAACACTAGAATGGCCCCCCCACAGAGGAGCACATGGCAGATTCTAGCCTCAAAATTGCCTCTAACCTCTTACATAAAACAGACTTTTGGACAGAACATACACTGGACAATTACACAACAATATGCAGTACACATACAACACAATTTGGGCACAATCACAGAACGGACATAAAACACCAACATATCACACTAACATGCACACATGTAACAGAAAGGACCCCCTGCTGCATGCTTGCTGGGAGCAGTAGTACCACAAAACATTGCACAGACTACATACAAAGATCTTACAGCAGTTAACAATTAACCTAAACCTTTCAGCACTGTAATAATTACCTCACGTGGAGGGGGGTAAATCGAGCAATTACCACAGTACCTACAACCCACAAATACTTACCTAACACTATGCAACAACTTTTTACCCCGCTAAAACATATACCCGTTTAATTTTTGGTTGGAAGATTTTTAAACTTGACCAAATCCAGCCAACCAAAACCCACCCCTCTGCTGCTCTCAGCGCAGAGACAAACCCTCGTCTTTCACCCACAAATCAAGAGTTTAGGACAAAAAACTAGGTCCTTGCCAAGCGGTATTTCTTGTTAGCTAACAGAGAGCGAAATCAGCCACACGAACACGCAAAAAGCGATCCTCTTAATGGCAGAGAGACCTGAAATGTGCCGGCATACTTTTTGCTAGTTCATGATGGCCCATTCCCCCATCGTTCTTGGTTAGCTATGCAAGAATACGCGTTAGTATCCACCAGGCTCGCCAAACTGTCTTGGAAATTCGCTTTTAACGAATTTCTCCTTACCGTGAGTACTCGCAGTTGGATGCGCAGAAATCCCCCACAAAGCTGTGCGCGAATCTCGCTTACCACGACTGCAGCTAAACTACACGATTCCTGCCCATCCAAATGGGTTAGCTTCTGTTGAAATGTGGGGGAATTAGAGCTCTGTTACCCTAGAATGATCACACGACACACTCTCAGGATGATGGTTGCAACTCACATAAGGGCTGGTTTTCAGACCCAGCTCTCTGTTTTATTAAAAATACACACATGCCCCCCACATGAATAAAGTCAATCTCCTCCCACCGAACAATGCAATGGGGAGTGCCTATACACAGATGTACATTCCAATTGGAGCATAGCCTTTCCTATTATCTATCACTGGTCCTCCCCCATGAGCCTTCTGAGGTCAGCAGACTTCCTCCCCTTTCCCATGAGCCCTCTGTGGAGAGCATATCTCCTCCCCTTCCCCCCCCCCATGAGCCATCTGAGGTCATATTTCCTGTCCTACTAGCTTCTATTGGTATGTAAATTCTTTGTACAAGCATTCCCTAAAAATATCAGTCTGTACCTGGATGGGCCCGATACGATCTTTATTAAAACACATCCATCCAAGGTACAGTTTCAAGTTGGTAATGGGTTGTAAGATATGCATAAGCCTACACGTGGAGTTCACACCGCTTGGCGCCTTGCGTTATGAAGCCCACGTGGTACTATGCTGCTGATATGTGGATACAGGCCCACGGTCTACTGCCAGCGACATTCGCATCGAATGCCGTGGTGGTATACACGCCGGTCTATAAGCGCAGATCTGCCATCTCATCCATTACCAAGCTGAGTACTGTAATACATACATTGTACATGCGCATGGCCCAATTGCAGCCTTCAGAGCTTTAATTAAGCCACACGAGAGACATATGAATAACACGAATATATGACACATTTAAAGTTCGACCAACAATACAAAATTTCCATGACAACCCTGCCCACAGCTTTGACCCACCATCCCCTCTCCCAGCTCAAATTCTCTCCCTCCTTAAATCCCCCCTTCTAGACAAATCTTCTTCTCTTCAAATTTCCCTTCTGGGCATAAATCCTCTTTCCTCTTCCAAATCCCCCCTCCCAGCACAAATCCCCCCCCCAAATCACCCCTCCTAGTATATCCAACCAAAATCACCTCCCAATAAAAAAAATTCCCCCCACCACCCCAAATGTTGCCTCCTAAAACAATTTTACACCACTGCTGCCCCCCCCCCCAATACCTCCTCCCAGCAAAAATCCTCTCCCCCTCAATCCCCCATTCTTGCACATATCACCCCAAACCCCCCACCTGGCACAAATCCTTTGCTCCCCCCCCCCCCCCCCTAGCTCAAATACTCTTCCCCAGCACAAGTGTTTGTTACACTGCCAATCACTACTCCTGTCAGCTTATAGGCAGGAACTCCCCATGTAGTGCCCCCCCCACCTCACATGATACCACTTTGCCCAGGGCAGCCGCCCTCACCGCCCACCGGGTGTCCAGGCCCTGAAGGTATCTAATGACACAGGAATTTTTGCTTAAAGAAATCATAACCCGCATCCCTTTAGCTGTACCCTCTAAGGTAGGTCATGAAAGGGCAAAAAAAGAGAGCATGGTAATATTGTGTTGCCTTAATAAAACATATGCTTTTTTTTTAGACATACTACGAACAAACACACACATACACTGTATATAATACAGTATATATTAAATTGTAAATTTTAGCTGTACAAAATACAACGTTTTTCAAACTGAAAGAAAATGTATTTATCTTATAGCACAGGGGTCTCCAAACTGCGGCCTGAGGGCCGGATGTGGGCCTTTGCTACCCTTGGAGCACTATTCCTTCAACTGAGACCAACAATGGGCCAGTACTTCTTTCCCGTGAAACCAAAGATTGGGCACTATTCATCCCACTAATACCAATGGTGGCGCACTACTCCTGCCCCTACTGAACAACAACCTTGAGGCCATGTTTATTCTCACTGATGCTGGGGCCAATACATTTTCTATCCTCACTGGCCCTAATCCAGCCCTCCTAAAGTCTGAAGGACAGTATACTGACCCTTTGCTTGGAAAGTTTGGAGACCCCTGTTATAGCATATGTCAGATAAGAAATAAGAAAAATAAGACATTTACTGAAAAGGGCAGCACCAATGTGGTTCTTATACACACAAGAACGTATAGAGCACTTAGTTACAATGTTGACCATAAAACTCATTTTTTCAACCATACTAGTAGAGTTGTACATAAGCTATGCAATTTCATGTAGGGACACGACTGTCATTACATCCTCGGGGGGCTGTCAGATTCTTTCCGACAAAAAAGAACTTTGCCGAAGAGGACTGGTTCAATCTGCTATGGGTAAGTTTCTCCTTGACGCACGATTTCCGTGACATGAAATGTCCCACTTTCTACAATATGAGGGCCACCACCATGACAGTTTGGATTCTTTCCATTGTATTAAAAAGAAACTAATTGCAAAACAATGTTTCATTGTAAAAAATCCAAACAAAATCCAGATTGTCTTTGAAGACTGGAGATGACACTTGACATTCAGTATGAATAAATGCACATTTTGAAGATCTTAGGTTAGTTTCTTATAGTCAGTCAAATCAAGCAAGTTTCCAATAGAAGCCATTATTCTTTGTCCTTTCTTCTTCTAAGTCTTAGTAAAAAGTATCCAGTGCTGCGACAAGGTCATCTAGCGCCCAGGGCGAAGATGGAAAACGGCGCCCCCACCTCCCCAAAAATGTATGAGCATGATATGTCAGCAAAGCTTCCCTCCCTCCCCCAAAAAAAACATTGTGAACACTAATATCCATGTTTACTCTCTAAGCATAAAATTCCCTTTGCAAGCCAAAATTTCTCCCCAAACAAAATCCCCCCTCTTCCTCTACAAATCCACAAATTCTCCCCTCCCCCCACTGAAATTCCCAACCTTGCCCACAGCTTTGACCCATCCCCTCTCCCAGCTCAAATTCTCTCCCTCCTTAAATCCCCCTTCTAGCACAAATCTTCTCTTCAAATTTCCCTTCTGGGCATAAATCCTCTTTCACCTTCCAAATCCCCCCTCCCAGCACAAATCCCCCCAAATCACCCCTCCTAGTATTTCCAACCAAAATCACCTCCCAATAAAAAAAATTCCCCCCACCACCCCAAATGTTGCTTCCTAAAACAATTTTACACTACTGCTGCCCCCCCCCCCAAATACAGTGGGGCAAAAAAGTATTTAGTTAGCCACCAATTGTGCAAGTTCTCCCACTTAAAAAGATGAGAGAGGCCTGTAATTGGCATCATAGGTAGACCTCAACTATGAGAGACAAAATGAGAAAAAAAATCCAGACAATCACATTGCTGATTTGGAAAGAATTTATTTGCAAATTATGGTGGAAAATAAGTATTTGGTCACCTACAAACAAGCAAGATTTCTGGCTCTCACAGACCTGTACCTTCTTCTTTAAGAGGCTCCTCTGTCCTGCACTCATTACCTGTATCAATGGCACCTGTTTGAACTTGTTATCAGTATAAAAGACACCTGTCCACAACCTCAAACAGTCACACTTCAAACTCCACTATGGTAAAGACCAAAGAGCTGTCAAAGGACACCAGAAACAAAATTGTAGACCTGCACCAGGCTGGGAAGACTGAATCTGCAATAGGCAAGCAGCTTGGTGTGAACAAATCAACTGTGGGAGCAATAATTAGAAAATGGAAGACATACAAGTCCACTGATAATCTCCCTCGATCTGGGGCTCCCCACGCAAGATCTCACCCCGTGGGGTCAAAATGATCACAAGAACGGTGAGCAAAAACCCCAGGACCACACGGGGGGGGACCTAGTGAATGACCTGCAGAGAGCTGGGACCAACATAACAAAGGCTACCATCAGTAACACACTTACGCCGCCAGGGACTCAGATCCTGCAGTACCAGATGTGTCCCCCTGCTTAAGCCAGTACATGTCCGGGCCCGTCTGAAGTTTGCTAGAGAGCATTTGGATGATCCAGAAGAGGATTGGGAGAATGTCATATGGTCAGATGAAACCAAAATAGAACTGTTTGGTAGAAACACAAACCGTTGTGTTTGGAGGAGAGAGAATGCTGAGTTGCATCCAAAGAACACCATACCTACTGTGAAGCATGGGGGTGGCAACATCATGCTTTGGGGCTGTTTCTCCACAAAGGGACCAGGACGACTAATCCATGTACAGGACAGAATGAATGGGGACATGTATCGTGAGATTTTGAGTGCAAACCTCCTTCCATCAGCAAAGGACATTGAAGATGAAACGTGGCTGGGTCTTCCAACATGACAATGATCCCAAACATACCGCCCGGGCAACGAAGGAGTGGCTTCGTAAGAAGTATTTCAAGGTCCTGGAGTGGCCTAGCCAGTCTCCAGATCTCAACCCCATAGAAAAACCTTTTGGAGGGAGTTGAAAGTCCGTGTTGCCCAGCGACAGCCCCAAAACATCACTGCTCTAGAGGAGATCTGCATGGAGTATGGGCCAACATACCAGCAACAGTGTGTGCCAACCTTGTGAAGACTTACAGGAAACGTTTGACCTCTGTCATTTCCAACAAAGGATATATAATAAAGTATTGAAATGAACTTTTTGATATTGACCAAATACTTATTTTCCACCATAATCTGCAAATAAATTCTTTCCAAATCAGCCAATGTGATTGTCTGGATTTTTTTTCTCATTTTGTCTCTCATAGTTGAGGTCTACCTATGATGCCAATTACAGGCCTCTCTCATCTTTGTAAATGGGGGAGAACTTGCACAATTGGTGGCTGACTAAATACTTTTTTGCCCCACTGTACCTCCTCCCAGCAAAAATCCTCTCCCCCTCAATCACCCATTCTTGCACATATCCCCCCAAACCCCCCACCTGCACAAATCCTATGCTCCTCCTCCCTCCTAGCTCAAATACTCTTTCCCCAGCACAAGTGTTTGTTACACTGCCAATCACTACTCCGGTCAGCTTATAGGTAGGAACTCCCCATGCAGTGCCCCCCTCTCCCAACCTCACATGATACCACTGCACCCATGGCAGCCGCCCTTCCGCCCACCCCTTGTCCTGGCCCTTAAGGTATCTAATGACACATCTAATGACACGGGGATTTTTGCTTAGGCTTATAATAAAGAAATCATAACCCGCACCCCTTTAGCTGTACCCTGTAAGGTAGGTCATGAAAGGGCAAAAAAAGAGAGCATGGTAATATTGTGTTGCCTTAAAAAAAACATATGCTTTTTTTTAGACATACTACAAACACACACATACACTGTATATATACAGTATATATTAAATTGTAAATTCAGCTGTACAAAAATACAACGTTTTTCAAACTGAAAGAAAAATGTATTTATCTTATAGCACAGGTGGGGTCTCCAAACTGCGGCCTGAGGGCCGGATGTGGGCGTTTGCTACCCTTGGAGCACTAATTCCTTCAACTGAGACCAACAATGGGCCAGTACTTCTTCTCGTGAAACCAAAGATTGGGCACTATTAATCCCACTAATACCAATGGTGTGCACTACTCCTGCCCCTACTGAACAACAACCTCGAGGCCATGTTTATTCTCACTGATGCTGGGGCCAATACATTTTCTATCCTCACTGGCCCTAATCCGGCCCTCCTAAAGTCTGAAGGACAATATACTGACCCTTTGCTTGAAAAGTTTGGAGACCCCTGTTATAGCATATGTCAGATAAGAAATAAGAAAAATAAGACATTTACTGAAAAGGGCAGCACCAATGTGGTTCCTATACACAAGAACGTATAGAGCACTTAGTTACAATGTTGACCGTAAAACTCATTTTTCACTTTGCAACCATACTAGTAGAGTTGTACATAAGCTATGCAATTTCATGTAGGACACGACTGTCATTACATCCTCGGGGCTGTCAGATTCTTTCCGACAAAAAAGAACTTTGCCGAAGAGGACTGGTTCAATCTGCTATGGGTAAGTTTCTCCTTGATGCAACGATTTCCGTGACATGAAATGTCCACCTTCTACAATATGAGGGGCCATCACCATGACAGTTTGGATTCTTTCCATTGTATTAAAAAGAAACTAATGGCAAAACAATGTTTCATTGTAAAAAATCCAAACAAAATCCAGATTGTCTTTAAGACTGGAGATGACACTTGACATACAGTATGACTAAAATGCACATTTTGAAGATCTTAGCTCCGTTCTTATAGTCAGTCAAATCAAGCAAGGGGTTTCCAATAGAAACCATTATTAAATATGTCCATTCTTCCTCTATGTCTTAATAAAAGTATCCAGTACTCCCCCCTCTGATTTTGCACATTACCTGCCTACTTCTTTGTCCAA
>CATNWA010012969.1:0-24346 GCA_951230385.1 Staurois parvus
AGATTTAGTCTACCTCGGTTTGGCAGGGTGCTGTCCAAGTAGGCCCAACCTGTGTTTTGAGCTCCTGCTCCAGGTCCACCTGATGCTGCTGCTGCTGCTGCGGCTGGTTAGTAGTTTCCTCACTGCGCTGGTGAAGATAAGCAACTCCAATCGACTGCAGACTGAGGCAGCCGCTTGCTGGTGGAGCTGCCACTACGCTCCTACCACCCCACCCCTCCCCTGCTGCCATGGGCAGCGGAATGCGAGCGCACAGGGCCCACAGTGTCTGAGGATGGACGTTGGCGCAGAAAGGCAGAGACCAACTGACTACATAGGTGGTTTTTTATAGTACGTAATTTTGGCCTCCCTCTCAGCAGGTGTGAAAAAGGCCACCATTTTTGAACGCGTAGCGAGGGTCCAACAAGGTGGACAGCCAAAAGTCATCCCTCTGTCTGATGGTTTATTATTCGGCTGTCGCTACGGCAAGCAACCAAGCATGCTATGGGCCATTTGTTGCCAAGGAATGCAGGGATTCCCCTGCCTCCATCTCCACAGCATACTGCCACGGTGCGTCTGGGTCCTCTGTCTCCTCCTCCTCCTCCTCCTCTACCAGATGCTCCTGCTCCTCCACTCCTGTCCGCTGAGTGGAAAAACCACCCATATAACTCAATAATTATCCTGAGCACAAAATGTCCTCCTCTACCTCCTCCTCTTCTTCCTGTCCTGCCCCCACAGGGGTCATGTGGCGTTGAGATCTGTGCGCCACGTCTAACCGCACCCTGACCAGACCCATTGTTAACAGCATTTGTTCCAGGACGTGCAACAAGGAATGACGTCGTTCATCCCATAGTCCTGCCGACTCACGAATAGCGTGGCCTCCCTCAAAGGCCTGAGCAAGCGGCAGGTGTCACGCATGAGCTGCCAATGGCTGACATCCGAAGTTACACAGGGGAGTACCTTTATCCGCTTGTAACATCAGGAAATCGTGATGGCCTTTCGCTGTTCGTAAAGGCGGTCTAACATGTGTAGGGTTGAATTCCACCTTGTTGCAACGTCGCAGATCAGGCGATGCTGTGGAATTCCGTTCTGGCCGCTGCAGCTCAAGGAGGGTGTGCTTTGCGGTGTAGGAATGGCTGAAATGCATGCAAAGTTTACGTGACATTTTAAGGATGTCTTGCAGTGGGATGGTGGATTTTTAGAACCGCTTGACAACCAGATTGAACACGTGAGCCATGCATGGCGCATGCACAACCTTCCTTACGCAGAGCAGACACCATGTTCTTTCCGTTGTCGTCAACATGGTTCCGATTTTCAGTTTGCGCGGAGACAGCCATCTGTCGATTTCTCTGTTCATTACACTCAGAAAGTTCCTCCCCTGTGTGACTACGTTCGCCAAGGCATACCAGGTGCAGCACAGCGTGACACCGTTGCGCCCTGCACATGTGATATGCCGGTCGGGTAATGGGACTTGGCACGGGGGTGGCGCTGAGGACACACGGCGGAAGAAGAGGTGGTAGAGGCGGACATCTTTGCTGGACCAAGGACGTGCAAACGTGGAGGCAAAAGCGTCGTGACCTGTCCAAGTTGCTGGTGCGGCTGTGCCCGGCACCCACGTTCACCCAGTGGGCCGTAAAATGACATGTACTGTCCCTGACCGTAGTTACAGCTCCACACGTCGGCGCTGCCGTGCACTTTGGCAGAGACCGACATGCTCAAAGACTGGCCCACCATCTCTTCTACATGTGAATGCAGGGCTGGCACTGCCTTTTTGGCGAAGAAATGACGGCTTGGCACTCTCCACCGCGCGCGGCACAAGCCATCATTTCTCGGAAAGTGCTGAGTCCACCACTTGGAAAGGGAGGGACTGCAGCACCAGCAACTTGGACAGGAGGACGTTCAGCTTTTGCTGCACCGTCGGGTGCGTGCTCGCAAACTGTTGTCTCTTGGAAACGGATTCCAAAAAAGACTGCTGACGGAATCCGTGAAGAGGAGTAGCAGGAAGGAGCATCTGAACGAGCGGAAGATGCCAACGAGAACAACTCCCCTCAGCAGAGGTGTTGGAGCCTTGACTGGCTGATAGAGGGCGATTGACGTCGGGTGACGGAGCAAGTAACGGAGCGGGTGATGGAGCGGGGGCTGGGGCAGGCAGAACCGCCGTATCTTTATCACGGTTTTCCCAGGCCACCGAATGGACGACGCTGCATATGCTGACGCAACGCTGTAGTCCCAACATGGGCCCCCTGGCCACGCTTGACTTTCTGGCCACATAGTCGACATACGGCTACGTTTACTTCCTCGGGCGGCTTGACGAAAAAATTGCCACACCGCCGAGTAGGAAACTTTGCCCCCGCTACTCCTCACTGGCTGACTGCTACTTCCTCCGTGCACACCGGCACCACTACTGGCCGTGGTGGTAGGCTGCAGTGGAGCTGGTGCTCTACTCCGTGGCCGTTTGCCTCCACTGACACTGCTGCGACCCTGCTGCCTCCTGGGCAAACCCACCGACTGTTTTGCTCGCTGCCAAGCTGGCACCCTCTTCTCCTGATGATGCGGAAGCAATTGCCTGATGACGACGAGGCTGCCAAGTGCGATCAGCCTCATCATCATCAATTAGGGTCTCCGCCTCACTACTAGCCCCCTCGGCTGCGTGTGGGTCAGAGAGACAGACCTGTCTCTAGACCGGCTACCGAGCCACTCTCCTCGCCAGCCAGTACTTCTTCGCCTGGCTGCTGAAGAGGCGGATGTCTCCCCCCGTTCCTGACCGCCCTCTGTTAGCTCTTCCTCACTGTACAGTGGGGCTGAGCCCACAGCATGCGATACTTCGCTTGGTGAGGGAACACCAAAGGACAGGGGCAGGTAGAGGACACGTGATTTCAGTGGGCTTGCTCCCGGGCCATGCCAACTAACGGTTGTGTCTGACGTACACCACCGACCGTTGGCTGTAGGTGTCAAGGTGACCTGGGAAAGAGGAAGACGACCGAGCCAACCAATCGATGACGGCAGGGTTGTCGGTGGAGACACGACCGCTGGATTGACACCGGGAGCACTGGCCTCTGGCTGCGACTAGTGCTGCCTCGACCCCTTCCTCTGCTGCCACGTCTGCTCGCTCCTAAAACATTGCCTCCTCTGCCACTCCTCTGCATGTTGTCTGACATACTCTTTAATTCAACGATTCTGTGTCCCTGAGTAACAATTCTGTGTCCCTGAGTAACAATTCTGTGTCCCTCAGTAACAATTCTGTGTCCCTGTAACAATTCTGTGTCCCTCAGTAACAATTCTGTGTTCTGTGTCCCTCAGTAACAATTCTGTGTCCCTCAGTAACAATTCTGTGTCCCTCAGTAACAATTCTGTGTCTGAGTAACCTCAGTAACAATTCTGTGTGTCCCTGAGTAACAATTCTGTGTCCCTGAGTAACAATTCTGTGTCCCTGAGTAACAATTCTGTGTCCCTCAGTAACAATTCTGTGTCCCTCAGTAACAATTCTGTGTCCCTCAGTAACAATTCTGTGTGTCCCTCAGTAACAATTCTGTGTCTGTCCCTCAGTAACAATTCTGTGTCCCTCAGTAACAATTCTGTGTCCCTGAGTAACAATTCTGTGTCCCTCAGTAACAATTCTGTGTCCCTCAGTAACAATTCTGTGTCTGTCCCTGAGTAACAATTCTGTGTCCCTGAGTAACAATTCTGTGTCCCTCAGTAACAATTCTGTGTCCCTCAGTAACAATTCTGTGTCCCTCAGTAACAATTCTGTGTCCCTCAGTAACAATTCTGTGTCCCTCAGTAACAATTCTGTGTCCCCTGAGTAACAATTCTGTGTCCCTGAGTAACAATTCTGTGTCCCTGAGTAACAATTCTGTGTCCCTGAGTAACAATTCTGTGTCCCTCCCAGTAACAATTCTGTGTCCCTCAGTAACAATTCTGTGTCTGTCCCTCAGTAACAATTCTGTGTCCCTCAGTAACAATTCTGTGTGTCCCTGAGTAACAATTCTGTCCCTGAGTAACAATTCTGTGTCCCTCAGTAACAATTCTGTGTCTGTCCCTGAGTAACAATTCTGTGTCCCTGAGTAACAATTCTGTGTCCCTGAGTAACAATTCTGTGTCCCTCAGTAACAATTCTGTGTCCCTCAGATAACAATTCTGTGTCCCTCAGTAACAATTCTGTGTCCCTGAGTAACAATTCTGTGTCCCTCAGTAACAATTCTGTGTCTCCCTGAGTAACAATTCTGTGTCCCTCAGTAACAATTCTGTGTCCCTCAGTAACAATTCTGTGTCCCTCAGTAACAATTCTGTGTCCTGTCCAGTAACAATTCTGTGTCCCTGAGTAACAATTCTGTGTCCCTCAGTAACAATTCTGTGTCTGTCCCTGAGTAACAATTCTGTGTCCCTCAGTAACAATTCTGTGTCCCTCAGTAACAATTCTGTGTCCCTCAGTAACAATTCTGTGTCTGTCCCTCAGTAACAATTCTGTGTCCCTGAGTAACAATTCTGTGTCCCTCAGTAACAATTCTGTGTCCCTCAGTAACAATTCTGTGTCCCTCAGTAACAATTCTGTGTCCCTCAGTAACAATTCTGTGTCCCTCAGTAACAATTCTGTGTCCCTCAGTAACAATTCTGTGTCCCTCAGTAACAATTCTGTGTCCCTCAGTAACAATTCTGTGTCCCTGAGTAACAATTCTGTGTCCCTCAGTAACAATTCTGTGTCTGTCCCTGAGTAACAATTCTGTGTCCCTGAGTAACAATTCTGTGTCCCTGAGTAACAATTCTGTGTCCCTCAGTAACAATTCTGTGTCCCTCAGTAACAATTCTGTGTCCCTCAGTAACAATTCTGTGTCCCTCAGTAACAATTCTGTGTCCCTCAGTAACAATTCTGTGTCCCTCAGTAACAATTCTGTGTCCCTGAGTAACAATTCTGTGTCCCTCAGTAACAATTCTGTGTCCCTCAGTAACAATTCTGTGTCCCTCAGTAACAATTCTGTGTCTGTCCCTGAGTAACAATTCTGTGTCCCTCAGTAACAATTCTGTGTCCCTCAGTAACAATTCTGTGTCCTCAGTAACAATTCTGTGTCCCTCAGTAACAGTTCTGTGTCCCTCAGTAACATTCTGTGTCCCTCAGTAACAATTCTGTGTCCCTCAGTAACAGTTCTGTGTCCCTCAGTAACAATTCTGTCCCTGAGTAACAATTCTGTGTCCCTCAGTAACAATTCTGTGTCCCTCAGTAACAATTCTGTGTCCCTCAGTAACAATTTCTGTGTCCCTCAGTAACAATTCTGTGTCCCTCAGTAACAATTCTGTCTGTGTCCCCTCAGTAACAATTCTGTGTCCCTCAGTAACAATTCTGTGTCCCTCAGTAACAATTCTGTGTCTGTCCCTGAGTAACAATTCTGTGTCCCTGAGTAACAATTCTGTGTCCCTGAGTAACAATTCTGTGTCCCTGAGTAACAATTCTGTGTCCCTGAGTAACAATTCTGTGTCTGTCCCTGAGTAACAATTCTGTGTCTGTCCCTGAGTAACAATTCTGTGTCCCTGAGTAACAATTCTGTGTCCCTGAGTAACAATTCTGTGTCCCTCAGTAAATTCTGTGTCCCGAGTAACAATTCTGTGTCCCTCAGTAACAATTCTGTGTCCCTCAGTAACAATTCTGTGTCTGTCCCTGAGTAACAATTCTGTGTCCCTGAGTAACAATTCTGTGTCCCTGAGTAACAATTCTGTGTCCCTGAGTAACAATTCTGTGTCCCTCAGTAACAATTCTGTGTCCCTCAGTAACAATTCTGTGTCTGTCCCTGAGTAACAATTCTGTGTCTGTCCCTCAAGTAACAATTCTGTGTCCCCTCAGTAACAATTCTGTGTCCCTCAGTAACAATTCTGTGTCCCTCAGTAACAATTCTGTGTCCCTCAGTAACAATTCAGTGTCTGTCCCTGAGTAACAATTCAGTGTCTGCTGAGTAACAATTCAGTGTCTGTCCCTGAGTAACAATTCAGTGTCTGTCCCTGAGTAACAATTCTGTGTCTGTCCCTGAGTAACGTTTCTGTGGCCCTAAGTAACGTTTCTGTCTGGCCCTAAGTAACTTTTCTGTGGCCCTAAGTAACGTTTCTGTGGCCCTAAGTAACGTTTCTGTGTCCCTAACTCTGTCCCTAATACAGAGAGGTCTGGCCTCTCTTGAATGACTGGAGGCAAATGGAGAATTCTAAAATGGCCGCCATTTATAGCTCGACCATTACACAGTGCTGGCTGGCTGGCTGCTGATTGGCTAATGCGATCACATGTCATGAATGAATGCATTATGGGTCAGCGCGCCTTGTCTGAGCGCCTTCCCAGACATCCCCGCTCCGTCGCCGCACATGTCGCCGCCATTTTAGGAAAAATTTCGATTCGCGCATCCGAAGTATGCTAATTTTCGGATTCGGCGCGAATCGAAATTTTTCTAATATTCGAAACGAATTCCACTTCGCCTACTTCGATTCGCTCATCTCTATTTATTTCTTATTTCCATGCAAATCTCCAAAAATGGACTGGACAAATTATTGGCACCCTCAATTAAATATTTGGTAGCACACCCCTTGGAAAAAATAACTGAAATCAATGTCTTCCTGTCACCATCAATGAGTTTCTTCCACCTCTCTAATGGAATTTTGGATCGCTCTTCATTAGCCAACTGCTCCAGGTCCCTCACATTGGAAGGGTTCCTTTTCCCAACTGCTGTTCTGAGATCTCTCCACAGGAGCTCTATGGGATTGAGATCTGGGCTCATTGCTGATCAGTTCAGTCCTCTCAAACGCTTTGTCTGAAACATTTCTAGGGGCTTTTTGATGTGTGCTTTGGGTCATTGTCCTGCTGGAAGACCCATGACCTCTGACAGAGACCCAACATTCTGACACCAGGCCCTACATTGCCCCCCAGAATTCTTTGGTAGTCTTCAGATTTCAACGTGCCATGCACGTTCAGACATCCAGTGCCTGAAGCAGCAAAGTAACCCCAAACCATCAGTGACCCCCCACCATGTTTGAGTGTAGGGACTATATTCTTAAAGGCCTCATTTATTTTTTCTGAAAATACTAGAATGATGGGCTTTACCAAAAAGCTGGATTTTGTTTTTGTCTGTCCACAGTACGTTCTCCCCAAAAGGATTTTGGCTTCCTCAGGTAAGTTTTGGCAAACACCAATCTAGCTTTTTTATGTTTCTGTGTCAGCAGTGGGGTCCTCCTGGGTCTCCTACCATAGCATCCCTTTTCATTCAGACAGCAAAATATACTCCAAGCTGACACAGTTGTATCCTGTGCCTGAAGGTCAGCTTGAATTCATCTAGCAATTTTTTGAGGTTCTTTATTCACCATTCGAACAATCCTTCAGTGAAATCTTTAATCAGTCTTTCTCTCTTGTCCACGTCCAGACAGATTAGCTACAGTGCCATGAGCTGTGAACTTCTTTGACAATGTTGCGCACAGTGGACACAAGAACATTAAGATCTCTGGAGATGAACTTGTAACCTTGAGATTGTCCATGCTTCTCCACAATTTTTGTTCTCAAATACTCAGGCATTTTTTGCTCCTCTTTTCTCTTCTCCATGCTCCATGTGGCACACAGAGACACCCAACAGAAAAGTTGAGTCAATTTTAACTGGTTGCCAGTGTGATTGCTATATTGTCAGCACCTGATAATTGATACAGGTGGGTTTAATTACAAATTACAGGAGAATCACAAACTTGGAATGCAATTACTTTTTGAGATTACATTATTGGATTACAATTTTGAGAAGGTGCCAATAATTTTGTCCAGTTCATTTTTGGAGTTTTGCATGGAATGTGTCAGATTTGGCATTTTGTTTCTCCGCTTTTTTGTGTCATTCCAATACAAACAAAAGAAACACACATGCGAGTACCAAAACATTTGTAATTGCTTTTGTCCTAGGGTGGTATCAATCTTCCACATCAGTGGGGACACACTTACCATCCTTATGCACTGCTCCAAAGCATCAAAAGGAAATCTCTCTTTATTGCCTGAAAGTAGTGAGAGCTATTAGAGTAATAGCTTCATTCAGGAATATAGATGTCCTATTTGTGCTGTCCTCAAGACCTCGCACGAGGGTGGGCACCCTGGCTTCCAAGTCCACAATCGCTCAATGGATAGGAAGTCTGATCACTAGAGTTTACACTCTCAAGGACAAATCTCCTCCTGTGCTTTACATGCCCATTCAATCAGATCGGTGGGAATTTCCTGTAGGACCACATCAGTGGGACCCTTTAAGCCTGATATGGATTTTAAGGGAATACACACCACAAAAATAAAAAAACATTTGTTAAAGACTTGTCAATAAGTGCACCCACCAGCATCGGTAACAACCATTATCAGCAGGAGGCTGTCGTGTACAATAGCAGTAGTGACATTTTGATATTATATGACATTTGGATCCTACCGATCGGCTCCTTTTCTCTATTTCCCCATGCAGTGCCACAAGGGAAGATTAGAAGACAATTTCATCCAAATTTTGGTTAATTAAAAGCCATTAAAGTGAAACTCTACCCAAAAGGGGAACTTCTGCGTGTCTGCCTACCCCCCCTACATTTGGCACTTTTTGGGGTGGAGTGGGTACCTGGTTTTGACGGGTACCCACTCCAATTTCTGGGTCACATCTCCACCGTGATCTGATTTGGAAGTTTGCCCCCCCCCCCCAACCCCTGCAGTTTTCTGGGACACTTCACAGGTCCCAGAAGACTGTGGCCCATTCACAAAGCGCAGCGTACTGCACGCATGCACAGCAGGGCACTGGCTGTGAAGCACAAAACTTCTGGTCTCCCTTACTGAAGGTGCCGGTGCCAGCACCCAAGGCTATTAAAGAATTGGCTCAGCCGAGGGCATCACTGGACCTCCTGGACAGGTAAGTGCCCTTATATTTAAAGTCAGCAGCTACAGTATTTGTAGCTGCTGAATTTTTTTTGGGTGGAGCTAAATATTATTTTACACTATATTGCGAAAATTTTCGGGACACGCCTCCCAAATTATGGATTCATGTGTTCTAATCACCTCCATAGCCACATGTGTATAAAATCAAGCTCCTAGGCATGCAGACTGCTTCTACAAACATTTGTGAAACAATGGGTCGCTCTCAGGAGCTCAGTGACTCCAAGCGTGGTCCTGTGATAGGTGGCCACCTGGGCAATAAGTCCATCCGTGACATTTCCTGGCTACTAAATATTCCACGCTCAACTGTTAGTGGGATTATAACAAAGTGGAAGCAACTGGGAACAACAGCAACTCAGCCACCAAGTGGTAGGCCACGTCACATGACAGAGCGGGGTCAGGGCATGCTGAAGCGCACAGTGCGCAGAAGTCGCCAAGTGTCTGCAGAGTCAATAGCTAAAGACCTCCAAACTTGGTGTGGTCTTCAGATGAGCCCAACAACAGTGCATAGAGAGCTTCATGGAATGGGTTTCCATGGCCGAGCAGCTGCATCCAAGCCTTACAGCACCAAGTGCAATGCAAAGCGTCGGATGCCATTGTGTAAAGCATGCCACCACTGGATTCTAGAACAGTGGAGACGTGTTCTTTGGTGTGACCAATCACAGTTCTCTGCCTGGCTATCTGATGGACGTGTCTGGGTTTGGCAGTTGCCAGGAGAACAGTACTTGCTTGACTGCATCGTGCCAAGTGCAAAGTTTGGTGGAGGGGGGATTATGGTTGGGATTGTTTTTCAGGGGTTGGGGTTGGCCCCCTAGTTCCAGTGAAGGGAACTCTTAAGGAGTCAGCATACCAAGACATTTTGGACAATTTCATGCTCCCAACGATTCCTGTTCCAACATGACTGCGCACAAGTGCACAAAGCAAGGTCCATTAAGACATAGATGAGCAAGTTTGGGGTGGAGGAATTTGAGTGGCCTGCACAGAGTCCTGACCTCAACCCCATAGAACACCTTTGGGGATGAATTAGAGCGGAGACTGTGATCCAGGCCTCCTCCCCTGACATCAGTGCCTGACCTGACAAATGTGCTTCTGGAAGAATGGTCCCAACCTTCCCATAGACACCCTGCCTAAACCTTGTGGACGGCCTTCCCAGAAGAGTTGAAGCTGTTATAGCTGCAAAGGGCGGGGCCAACTCAATATTGAACCCTACGGACTAAGACTGGGGGGCCATTAAAGGTCATGTGTGTGGAAAGGGCGGGGGGGGAAGGCGGACTAAATGGGAGTTTGGGGCGGGGCCCTTGGTGGGCTTAAATTGGTGGCTGGCTTTAGGGGACTAAGGGGGCGCTTGGGGGAGGCAACACATTATGTAGTTTCTGTCGTTTCGTCGGAAAGGCAGGCGGCCCAATACTCTTGGCAATATACTGTATGTTGCTTGTATAGGCTTACACTATAGGTTCTAATACTTGTAGTAGTGCACTGGAGCTACTCCAAATTTACCCCAATAGCTCGGCTAACTCTTCTTGGAAGAATTCATAAATCATGCTCTACATTATATAGAGAAATTATTGAAAAAATGTCTTGTTGAAATGCTGAAAAGTCTTCTTCATAAAACTGAATCCAATCATGTGCTGACCTTGATCTTGTGTCTGGGTTGCCTTCTCCTCACATAATTCTTTCCCTGATGAAAAAACATTGCTAAATGTTTGGTTTAATCTAAAGAATGAAACCAACATTTAGCAATGTGGGTTGGAAGAGGCAGATTCTTAACTAGCCTATTCTTACAGCCTCAGCCAATCCCTGGGAAGAAGAATGAACACTGCCTTTTTGATATCACAGATTTGACTCCGACTACTACTCTAGACTGGGGTTTCTCAACTAGGGTTCCTCCAAAGGTTGCTAGGGGTCCCCTGACAATGAGCAATTCCTGCCTCTCAGATAAGTTTCCCACTGACACCATTTATCTGTTTGGCTGTCTATAAGGGATAATTCTTCCCAATGAGCATAAGTGTATCAGAGGAACATTCTTCCAACTGATCATTGTGCACTAATTTATCATGAGATGTAGATATAGTATTTTTTTAGCAGGGGTTCCCTGAGACCAGAAAGTTATTTCATGGGTTCCTCTGTGTTTGAAAAGGTTGAGAAACGGCTGCTCTAAATGTTGTCTGCCTTGAACCTAGACTGCCATTGGACCACTCTGCCTGTCTACCAACCAACCCAAACGGACAGTGATCACGGATGTCAAATTGGAAGCAGTGGCATCCCAATTCATTTTAATGAAACTGCATGCACATGACATCTGTGCATCCCATGCAGGTAAACATAGCCTTTGCACAGGCATACGCTGTCATATGCCCATTGTCGATGTTGTTTAAGCAATGTTAACAGCTCTTTAATTAGGCAACTTTCAGAGTCAGATTGAAGTCGATTTGGCAGTCCATAATGAACTAAAAACTTCTCCCACAACACTTTGGCCACAGTTACTGCTTTTTGATCTTTGGTGGGATAGGCTTGAGCATATCGAGTGTAGTGATCAGTCACAATCAAAACATTTCCCACACCACTGCTGTCATTATCAATACACAAAAAGTCCATGTACACTAAATCCATTGGACCAGAACTTTTCAAGTGTTTCATAGGAGCAGCTCAAGTAGGCAAAGTTTTCCGTTGCAGACATCTCACACAACGGCGGCAGTAGTCCACAAACAGCTTCCCTCATTTGTGGCCAAAAGAAACGGTCTTGGATTAATCCATATGTTTTTTCAACTTCTAGATGCCCATGTTGGTCATGCAAACTTCTCAAAACAGATTTTCTTTAGACTTGAGGGAGAGCACTAGCTGTCTCCTTCCAGGATGATCATAGAACAAATGTATCCTATACAAAAGTCCATTGATTATTTTGAGTCATCATCCCATTCCCTTAAGATAGTAGGTACTCTGCTCAGGTAGGGTTTTTCTCAGGTAATTAGGATCTTTGCAGAAAACAGACTCTCTAACATGTCTGATTAGTGGATCCCCTCTTTTGTAGAAGAATCATATCTTTCTTTTGCAGCTGGATGTTTTCTTGTACCCCTAGAGCGGTGGGGCAGCAATACATGTTTGGGATACACTATTCCCCAGCTCCCAATGAGTCAATAGCTTGTAAGTCCGAGAAAACAATATGGTCTCCTTGTCAGCAGCTGTAGCACAGTAGGCAGCCACAGGAGGCCCAGGTACTTCCTCCCATTCACTTTCTTCTAAGTTCATTGGCAATCCAGGATGCCTGGGGGGGGGAGAGAGCATCCGTCCCAATATTTTTGGGGGTCCTGGCTTGTACTTGAGAGTGAATTGGTAATTAGACAAGGCAGCAAGCCACCTATGACCAGTGGCATTAAGCCTCACTGTAGTCAAAACATAAGTGAGGGGTTATTGTCAGCTCTCATCTCAAACTGAGCCCCATACAAGTAATCATGCAGCTTTTTCAAAATAGCCCACTTCAGGGCAAGAAATTCCAGTTTATGAACAGGATAGTTTTTTTTTCTGCTGGGCTTAGACTGCGACTGATAGAAGAAACAGGCCTTAGTCCTCCTGGGTACTCCTGATGGAGAACTCCTCCTAACCCATCGTAGCTGGAATCTACATGCAGAATGTATGGCTTTGTGGGTCTACATAAGCCAACACTGGTGCTTCTGTAAGGCTTTTCTTAAGCTGTAGAAAAGCTCCCTCACAAGCAGAATTCCACCTCTCACTGAAAGGAGTTTTGGCTGGTTGTGTCAATGGACAGGTGTTTCTTTAAGCATGTCATTGAGCAGGCCGAGCAGTCTTGGAATAGTCTCTAGTGAAGCGGCGATAATAGTCACAAAAGCCCAAGAAGGACCTCAGTTCTGTCAGATTTGTGGGATGGGGCCAAGTTATCACATCCTCTACTGTAGTAGGATCAGTTGCTACCACCCTTCTGCAGATACGATGTGGCCCACAAAGTTTACTGAAGAACGGGCAAACTTACATTTTGTCCAGGGAGAGTCTCTGATCATTGCTCCTCCAAGGTGGAGCCAAAAACAATTATGTCATCTAAGTAGACGAAATACAATTGAGTGGGACCAAAGGTCTCTCCCAACATGTCCGATCTATTAAGATGTCGTGGAATGTTTGCAGGTGCACCACTAATTCCCCTGAGGCATTTGAGTCACAAAACTGGAAAAACCCCAGGGGGCAAATAAAAGCTGTCTTTTCTTGAGCTTCCTCACTCATTGATACTTGGTAATACCCATGTCTTAAGTCTCATTACTGTGAACCATTTGCTGCCTTGCAGGGCGTCAAGACCTTCCTCATTGAGAGGTAGCATGTATTGATCTGGGAACCATTTTGCCAATTTTAGCAGTCCTGTAATCAACACATATTCGCACTCATCAACCATTTTTTTCTTTCTGACCACCACTATTGGGAGAATGCATACGGGCCTTTTAGACTGCACAAGAATGAATGTTTTGATCTTTCATTTTGTACAAGCACTCTCGAACATCATCCAGATCTTTAGATGAGGTAAGCGCCTGGATCTTTCTCCTAAAGGAGTGCTATCTGTAGCGTCGAATAAAGTGTTTTGAATACTTTTAGTACACCCGACATCCATGTCATCAAGATAGAGTAAAACATCATTGTATTCCATTAGCTGCTCTTCTAGTGCTTGTTTGTGCTCTGCAGGACTATCAGCAGCATCATATATAGGTGATTAAAGGCTAATGTGGTTTCTTCATTCTCCTCGACACCTTAGCAGAGTAAGAGCTAATGGTTTCCACTGGGTAACAATAGTGGCTACCTCCTGCCAGGCTGGTATTATAACTGGGTAATTTGGTAAACATTCCAAACAGTAACAACATCCATTCTTGGACATTTTAAACGCTAAGTCTTTCCTTATCTAGGTACTACATCTCCCGCCATTCTTTGCAGCCTCTTTTGGATCATCAGTCTAGCAGGAAAAAGCTACCATTTGCAACCCGGTGAAACTTCAACATAAACCTGCATGGATCCCCACACATCCTCCATGAAAAGATCAGGAGTAAAAGTTTGGCAAGATATTTTTGAAGTTCTGGAGCAACAGGCCAGTAGAAGGTAGAGGAGTATCCCTGCTTTGTGGCTTAAGAAACCTTATGAAAAGCAGCCTCAAGTCAACGGTTTTCATCACATTGAAAACCCACACATCAATAGGAGCATACTGCATTACTCCTCCTCCCCTCCCAGGTGAAGGGCTCACTCATGTGGCCAATGACTTTAAGTGAGGGATCCCTCATCAAGCTGTCACACCAGGACATTGCGAAAACTCAACTTCTAGACAACCATTCATAAAGACAGGATATTCTTCTCCTCCCACAACCATAAATATGCAATAGTGTCCATCAGGTTTTCAAAAGGAAGATGGCTTAAGTGTATGCCTGATATAAAGGTCTGTAGATAATATGCAGCTGAGAGGCCAGACGTCCAAACAGAGCATTAGGTGGTATATCATTAACAAACAAACTGGAAAGATACAAGTCTGCGGGCCTACTCCAGGCAAGTTTATTGAACATTTGTTTTCTTGATTTTCCCTGTTTTCTTTATACATTTTCCAGCTGTTGACCGAGAATTTTCAGAACGAACCGGCAGTTAACACGACGAACTTTTGGGGGCCCCTGCTTGCCCCCCAAGGAAACATTTAAATTTAGGGAAGAGAGGCTTATCACTGGGGGTTTTTTAAATCGCAGACAGAGCCCAAAAGGCTGGGAAGTCAAACCAACTTTTTTTTTTTTAAAACAGTCTCTTTTTTGGGGCTCACCCCAAGAACTCTAAAGGGAACTTTGGCTCTTAAAGGGGTACTAAAAAGAATATCACCCCTCCTTTTTCTTTATTTCCCATCATAGTTTTTAGTAAAAGAAATTTTCTCCTCTAAAAACCAACTCTTAGGACTGTTGACATTGAGTGATGCGGCAGTAACCCCCTTTATGATTTGGGGCAGTCCTAATTTTTCAACATCTGTAGGAGAGATCCCTTTTTTGTGGGGCAATCTTCCTAAAGCACTTCTAGCCTCCCCAAAAAACAAAAAACCTCCCTCCCTCATTATGCTTTGTCTTTTAAAAAAACAGAAAGAAACTGATCGGGGTCCCATGCAGTCCATAAGCATTTTCAAAATATAAATATATTTTTGGGGAAAATTTTAATCACAAAGGGTTTTCCCCCTTGAAAGGGCTCTGCCCAATAAGGGATGTGGGGGTCTTAAGCTTCCATGAGGGCCTGTTTTTTTCTTTTCCTCAACCCGGGTCAATTCCTCTACACCTTCTTGGGGAAAAACCCTTTCCCAACTTCAAACTTTCTTCCCCAGCAGGACAGGAAACACTCCTAAAAAAACCCTTTTAAATTTGGCGGTAAGAATCAGCATGTAAATTCTGAAAAAAGGGCTTCAGTGATTTTTAGCAGCAATGCCCAATATTTTTTTTTTCCTGCTTAGTGCTATACAGGCCCCCTTTTCCGTCCCCCTCCTGTTTAAGCCTTTGTATTCAAGGGTTCCCATTTTACAGGCAGGGCTGGTAACTTTCCCTTACTGGGGGCAAAAATCACGGGAAAAAACTACAGCAAAACCCAATTTGCTTAAAACCCCCTTTTGGGATTTATGAAAAAGGGGCCCTTTTTAACGTTTTAAATCCACCTCACTAAACAGAGATAATGGGTAAAAATTTTAAAAATTTCCCCTTTTTCTTTTTTAATCCACAAAGTGGCTTAACTGCAAGGTTTCTTTTGGGGTTTTTAAGTGCCTCCTGCATCTGTGAGAACCACAGTGATGGGCAAATACAAAATACCAAATTCATTTAGGGGCCCAGTCCCTCTTCCGGGGCCCACTGCCTCACACTTTTTTGTTGATAACATGACAGGGTTTGGGTTTTCCTTAATGTCCGAAAACAAGTTATATTCCCCTCAGCGGGTGCCTCCAAATGTACGCTTTTTGCACACTTTTTGAAAGCTACTGGGGTGTGAGGGCCCTTTCATCTTTTAAAGTTTTTTAGCAGCGAGCCCTTTATAATCTGTTTTATCGGGAAAACAAAAATCTCTAACACGCGCAGGGGCCTCCACTAAAATTGGGCTTGTGGTAACTAGTGAAACCCCAATTTGAAAAATTATCATCCCCCATACACAAAATTTCCGAAACAGCTTTGGGAATATGAAATTCCATGAAATTGAAGAAATCAAAATTCGGGCGAAGAAACCCAAAAAAAAAAGTATTTTCCCAAACAGGAACATTAAAGCATGAACAGCCCTTTTTTGCATGTCCCCAGTAAGGGGGGCTGCAACTTTACAGTCTGAGCTCCCCTCTCGCGGAAAATTTCCACACCCTTCTTTTTTTCCAAAAGTGCTCTCTCTAAGGCGTCATCCTAATTTCCCAGAGAGCATAGCACCATTTTGGAAAAGGAAAAAACTAACACTGCATAACAGAAGCAATAAATAAAATGGAATGTGATATCAATCAATAACCCCTTTAAACCTAAAAACAAATTTCCCAAATTGGAAAAAAACTTTAAAACCCCTGAAATTTTAAAAATCAAAAAAAATTAAAGTCCAAAAGAAATCCCCTTTCTTTTATAAAATAATCAAACCTTATGAAACAACAAAAAAAGTTTCCCAAAGTTCTAAAACGTAAAACAAAAAAAAAATCAAAAGTCCAGTGCCCCAAATTTAAACAAAAACTAAATCATAAAAGTCCAGTGCCCTCGATAATAAAAAATAAAAAAACCAAAAAAAAAGGGATGTGTATCTTGCAGCGTTGTTTGGGTGTTCGTGATTTATGTGAAAAACCTCAAAAAAAAAGAAACTCAAAATTTATTGCAATTCCCATAATAAAAAATAAAAAAAAAAAAAATATATATAAAATATAAATTATATAACGCTTCCCTGCACAAAACAAATGTGTATAAAAAATTTTGCAACACTAATTTATAGTGAAACACTTGTAAAAACCCTTCCAAAAAAAATATAAAATACACGTGTTTCAAAAAATTCTAAAAATCCGAAGTGAAACACTCAGTGAAACACTATCCACACGGACACTTTTTAGTGAGAAGGCAAATGTCCCCTTTCCCAACAGTAGAGAAAAACCACGCCTTTAAGTAAAAATTAGTAGAAATCCCCCAAAAGGGAAACTTTCTCCTCCTCTCCCCCCTTCACTTATTGTTGGGGGTTGTTGTAAAGGGATCTCCTCGACCCTCCGCGAGGGCCCCCCGGCGCGGGCCCGCACTGCTCCACCTAGTACAGGGGCACTGGGGTCCGGGCCGGCCGGGGCGTTCGGCTCCCCGCATGCGCAGAGAAGCCGCGGCCGCCCCGGGGCCCAATGGCCCAAGCGCGGGGCGGGATATTTAAAGGTCCCTAAAGCGGTCATTTCTTTCCCCTTCGGGTCTTCCCTGCTTCCGTGTTCCTGAACCTGTGCCAGAAAGTTTTGACCCGGATTCCCCTTTGCCCTTTGCTGATTTCTCCCCCCAAACCCCTTTGCTTCCCTTACCTCCCCTCCCTGGGGGCCCCCTTTAAATTAGTTTCAAACCTCCTGCTGCTGACCTGGCGTGTGACCCCCAAACGATTCCCTGCCTGCCCCCCTTGGGACCTTTTACATCCTCTACAAAACCCCCCCCAAAAAAAACCCCCCCGGTTTGTCTGACTACGCACTTTGCCACCCATCCATCCATCCATCCCCGGGGTCCCCGACCCCCTCACTTTGGTTTCTCCCTTTTTTGGACCCCTGGCGAACACCACTCCCAAACTGACAGGTGTGCTAATAGAGGCGACCTGGTCTGGGGGTACTACAAGCCCATCCCCACCATCAGGGCCCTGGGGGAAAAAAGTACCCTGGGGCTTAGACTCCGCGCTCTGGGCACGCCTACCAGGGGAGTGCTAGTGGTGCCCCCTCGGCGGCCCCCCTCACAGACCAGAAGGCCATACTGACCTCAAAGGAGGACGGGGTTTTGGGCAGGAAACCGGGCTCCCCTTTACGCAAGCCGTAAAAACTTTACAGGACAAAATGCCCTGCGATCAGGGGCCTTTTTTCAGGCCTGCCCATACTTTCCCTTTGTTCCACGGCCCCGGCTCCTGCCCCCACCGGCCCGCAGCAGCCCATGAGCCGGCTCCTGGGCCTCCCACATCACTCCCAAGGGCGGAACCCCGAGAAACCCCTTACCCGACCGTTTCCCCAATGGGGATCGCACAGGGGCCTTTCCCGGTCATTCCGTGACTCCTGTCTCTCTTTTTTTGAACTGCACCCAGGGAAACCTTTTTTGACGGAATCAGTGAAAGTGGGGTTTGTTTTCTCCCTTTTTGCAGGGGAACCCCAAGACTGGGCCCCCCGCCCAAAGGGGAAAACAATAAACCCCAAACCGGGTTACGGTCGACACTTTTTTAAAACCGCAAAGGCCTTATATAAATGACCCAAAACGGGACCCCCGGCCGGGGCCCAAACATTAAACCCCCTCCGAAAAGGTCGGGGGGCGGCTGGGGAATACGCCTCTGACTTTAGGCGCGGGAAAGGGGGGACACCTTTGAACGATTTTCCCCAACTTTTGGGCCCCAAATTTCGTAGGGGCCTATCAGAGGCTTGAAAAAACACTCGCCCGGGGAAGGTGCCCGGGGACATTAGGGGAAACCAAATTTGCACCCCAAAACCAAAAAAATTGCCCGGGAGACAAACGGGAGCCCCAGATTGGAGAGGTCTGGTCGGGGGCCCGGGGAAAACCCGGGGGGGTTTTTTTCGGGGACCATCAACATACTGGGCCCAAGCACCCAAACCGGCCGTTTGAAGATGCCCCGAACCCATGCAGCTAGGCCTGGCTCGGCCCCAAACATCGCCTGAAGGGAAAGCCAGCGCAACGCTCCCCAATCGGGGTCGAAATGCCCGGGGAAAACTGGGCCAAAAATGGTGCGTTCCCGCCCGCGAAACTGAGTAAGTTCCAAACCCCATCTTCTTTATCGTTTTTAATATGAACCCGTCCCAGAAATTAGTTGTTCCCCCTCCTTTCAGCTTTCAGAAGGAAACCCTGGAGGTGGGCGGGCCCTAAAATTTATTCCGGGGGGGGGTGCAAACGTTTTGTGGATTCAATTTTGGGGGCCACCAGCAGGGGAATTCCCCCCCCGCCCAAAAAGGAGGAAGGGTTTTTTTACAAACTTTTTTGGCTGATGGTTCCCGGATAAAGTCAGGGGTGGGTTTAACCCGGGGGGGCCCCCTTTCCCTTGTGACTTCCATTTCCGTCAGCACCGGGAACTTTCCCCCCCCGGGGTTCTATTGCATCACCCCCCTTTTTCCCCGTCATTCTGGGGCCCCCTGGTTTCGGGCCCATAACCCCCAAATTTTACTGGGAGACTGGGGTTGTCTCGTTTCCCCTTTCCCCCTATTTTCCGGGGAAATGGTCGAAACTTCGGGCCCGGGGGGCCCCCCCCGGGTTTCCCCCTGTGCCTGAATGGGAAAGGGGCCGCCTAAAAAAAAGGGATTCCTGCAGCCAAACCCTGAGTTTTTTGATGGTTCAGTGAACGGGGAGCAATCTCTACCCCCCCACCCGGGCCCCTATGACTGTCCAAATTGGGTCTTTTTCCCGGTTCGGAAAAATTTCCCTTCGGGCGAATTTTTTCCCCCTTCCGAGCAAAAATTAAGGGGGCCCGAAGGGCTATTTTTGAGGGTACCCCGAAAGGGGTTCATCCTCCCCCCCACTTCCCCAGCAGGTGCAGGGGTTTCTTTTTAGAAAAGAAGGACAAAATTGAGGCCAGCATTGACTATCGGGGGGAATAAGGGGCCAACCATTAAAATCGTTAAACCCCTTACCAAAATTTTGGGGAACCCCGAATTTTTTCCAGAGGGCCCAAAAGCTGCAGTAGTGTTTACCAAATTGGGCTTAAGGGGAACCTACAAATTTTGGGTTTGCATAAGGGGGGGGATGATTTAAAACGGGCCCTTTCCCCAAACCCCCCTTTCGGCCCTTTGATACCTGGTCATGCCTTCGGGTTGTGCAATGCGCCAGCCCCCCTTCCCAAAACTTTGTGAACGCATCTTAAGGGAAATTTCCCGGACATCTTTGTCATCGTCAAATTAAAAACATTTTTTATTTTTTTTAAACCTCCCTGGGGAGCACAGGGGACAGGGATCAAAAAGGGGTTGGGGCGGTTGCGGCAGCACGGTTGTAACCTAAAACAAAGAAATGCTGCTTTGAAAGGCCCCACGTTACATTTCTGGGGCGATCCCCTTCCCCCCACCAAAGGGGTCCCCAATGGACCCCAAAAGGCCCCACGATCCTAGATTGGCCCGAACCCACGGACAGGAAAAGGGTCCAACGGGTTTTTTGGGGTTTGAAAATTTTTTCCCGGGAATTTCCCTCAAGAACTTTCGGGTCTGGGGCCAACCCCCCCTCACTCAGTTAACCAAGCTTGGGGGCGCGATTCAGATGGACGCCCAAAAGGGACAGGGAAAAATTTTAAGCACTAAAAAAGGGTTTTTTACCTCGCAACCCCCCTTCCCGGGGCACCCAAGCCTCCCTCCCTACATCTTTGAAGAAATGCATCTGAAAACGCGGGGTTTGGGTCCAGCCTTTCCCCCGCGGAAGGGCGCCAAGGGAATTTTCTTCACCCAGTAAACATTCTTTTCCCCTGCAGAGGAACTACGACATTTGGGGGTCCGAGCTACTGGCTAAACAAAAAACCGCTTTTGAAAATGGAGTACCTGCTGGAAGGTGCCTCCCACCCCCCTTTCCGATATTTACGGACCACAAGAACCTGGGAAAAACTGAGGAAAGGCCAAAAGCCCAAAAGCCCCCGACAACAAGATGGCAAATTTTTTTTTCTCGGGTTTTCCCGTTCCACACACATACAGGCCCCCGGGCCCAAAACACGAAGCCCGACGGTTTCACGCATTTTACGAGGGCACCCAAAGGGGGATTCCAGTGCCCGACACATTTTTCCTGGAAATTTTTTTTTCCCCCCCCTTTTAAAAAAACCCTTTAAATCCGAGTCCTTTAGAGCTCCACAAGCCCAAAAACCACCCCCCGATGGGGCCCCCCCTCCAGAACAAGGAGGGAATCCCCATGGAGGGGGGACCGGATTGTGGGGGCCGGAGGAATGCCCGAACCCTTTGTCCTTTTTTTCATTTTTATGACCCCCCACGGCAGGGGCTTTTGGGGGCCGGTTTAAGACCCCCGGAAATTTCCCCAAAGTTTCCCTTCTGGGGCCGGGCATGGCCAAGGTTTTTAAGAACTACGTGGGGTCCTGTGCCCCTCTGCCCCCCGCGGGAAAAAAGCCTTTCCCCGGAATAAGGTGTGGGGGCCCGCTACGTCCATTTCCCATTCCCTGAACGCCCCCGGGAGAAAATCTCCAGGACTTTATAGTCCCAGCTTCCACCTTTTACCTGAACCAAACGGCAATTTTCGTTCGTGGACCGCTTTTTCCAAGATGGCCCATTTCATCCCTTTACGGAAAAAACCCCCCAGCACCGGGGAAGGCGCAATTCCCTTTTTGAGAGATCGTTTTGACTGCAATGGGGGTTTCCCCCAAAACAACGCTCGGGCCGTGGGGTCAGTTTTTAAACCCCCCCCGGTTTGGAGGGCATTTTGCCAAAACCCCCGGAAACAAGCTGTCCCTTTTTTTCGGCTTTTTTAACCCCCAGACCCAAAGGCCAACCGAAAAAAGGACCAATTTTAAGACCCCGGACAATACCTTCGATGCTACACATCATTCCCCCAGGACACGGGGCCCCCTCCTCCCTTTGGCAGAATTCCCCGTAAACAACGCTTCTTTCCATTCTCCAACTGGGCATTTCCCCTTTTTTTCGCCAAAAAATGGGTTTTTAACCGTCCTTTCCCCCCGGACTTGGTCCCGGAAATTTCCCGATTTTCCCCCCCCACAGGGTGCCCCTGACCTTTTTTAAACCCCAACAACCCGGAAACTACAAAAACCCCTCCCCCAAAGCCCAAGGAAAACAAGAGGGGTTTTAATAGGAAAACGAAAGGGTCTGTTCTGCCGGGCCCCCAAGAAGGTTTGGGTGGCTACCCTTTTAAAATTTAGGGTGCTCTGCCCGTCAAAAAAGTTGGGGCCCAAATTTATAGGGCCCTTTCTGCATCAAACGGAAAGGTCAATGGGGGGTGGCCAAAGAACTTGTTTCCCCCCCCGAGACACTCAAGATCCCCCGTCTTCCACGTGTCCCTGTTTAAACCAGTAGCCCCCGAAAGCCTTTTCCCCGGGAAAGAGGGAAAACCCCGGGCCCCCCCGGCCCTAACAGTTAATAGGGGAAAAGAATTTTGAGGGGGAGGCAATCCTTGAAGTGCCGACGAAGGGGGGGCCAACCCAATTTTTTCATCAAAATGGAAGGGGTTTTCCCGGGCCCCGAGGACAATTTGTGGGAACCAGCCCATAAGTCCATGGGACCTAGCTTGTCCGGAAGGGGTTTTTTTGTGATCACCCGGGTGGAAGATCGGGTGGGCCCCTCCCCGGGGGTTGCCCCTAGGGGGGGGGCAATGTCAGGGATCTCCTCGATCCCTGCCCCCGATGGCCCCCCGCCAGGCCACTGCCCACCTATACAACCCGGGGACTAGGTCCCCGGGGCCCCCGCGGCTTTTGAAACTCGCCCCATTTCGCATAAAGCCGCGGCCCCCCCTGGGCACCAAACAGCGCAAAAGGGGGAAAAATTTAAAGGGGCCCGAGCTGTCATTTTCGTTGCCTTTTGGTTTTTACCGCTTCCTGTGTTCCTGTAAACCTTTTTGCCTAGAATTTATTTAAAACCCCGGGTTGCCTTTGACCTTTGCTGGGTTTCCCCCGCCCAACCCCTTTTCTTTCCTGACCCCCTCCCCTGGAGCCCCTTATTTGAAACTGACCCCTGCCCGCTGAAACCCGGGGTTGGGCCCGACGATTCTCTGCCTGCTCCCTTGGGACCTTACCGTCCTCTACAATACCCGACTCCGGCCCGTCCGGGCTACCACTTGCTCACCCCCAAACCATCCATCCCATCGGGGGCACCCGACCTCCCCACACTGGGTTTTTCCTGGTTGGAGCCCCTGGCGAACACCACACCCCCTGACAGGTTTTGCTCATAAGGCGACCTTGGGCTCGGGGTTCTACAAATCCACCCCACCATCAGGGGCCCGGGGGAAAAAAGCCCCCTGGGGCTTAGACTCCCGCCCCGGGGCACCCCTGCCAGGGGGTGCAGGGTGGCCGCTCGGCGGCCCCTCACAGTTTGTAATGCCATCCACTTTCCCAGGTTTTTAAATCATGGGTTTACCAGGCTCCGTAAAAATAAAATTACCATGCGTACCTCCAGTATTAAAAATAACATTTTAATAAGTCTGCTTACAAAAAAATACATTGAGACAAAAACCCCCTTTCGGGGGATTACCAGGCAGTTCCCACATTTTTCCGGGCAGTTCTTACACGGTACCCAGTGTTTCCCCCCAACAAAATGGCCGCTGTAAACACTTCCGGTTCCTGTTTCTTGCGTATGACGTCATTTCCCTTTTGACATTTCTCAATCCGGACTTAATCATAAGGAAAGCCGACACTATCAAGAGTCCAATGGCAGAGGGGCGGACAAAGCAGCTTAAATTTGAAGGCCATACACAGGCCTAGGTTTAAAAGCCCCCCCACAGTTAATTTCCCCAATAACGAACCCCTATCCCCGTGCAATCTATTTAAAAGCCCTGGGCAGGTCGGGCCCAATTTGTGGTAGAAAACGGGTTTTTGTTCAGCCCATGCTTGAGCGAGTAATAACAGTTGGGTGCTGCCCTTTGGTGTCTGGCTTAATGCCACAACACTGAACGCCCCAGCGTTTGTCAACGATTTGCCTTTAAATTTTGTGCAAACCGCTAAACCCACGTTCATGAGGGCCGGGGGTACAGGGGGCCATGAACAGTAGGACCTGGCAGCAGCGTGAGCAGACGACAAGGCACATGGCCGGGGGCGGTGTAGGCAGCATTATTTTGAACCAAACACAGGGCCCCCGGGGTTAAAAAAAGGAAGCCGTCACGCGTGACAACGACAAGGACATGGTGCAGGGTGGCGGTGGATGCAGCAGTATTTGGAAGCCAAACACACCTCGGTTTAAAAAGCGAAAACCGCAGCACGTGACAGCGACAGAGGCACTGGCGCAGGGTGGGGGTGGAAGGCAGCAGCAATGGAAGCCATACGCACCCTATCCAAAATGGAACCCACCAAAGGTAAGGGGGAAACCCAAAGTGGGCACTGGCAAGTCTGGGATGAAGTTTCAGCAGCAATGGGAGGCCGTACAGGGGCCCATGAACACTCGGGCCTGGGAGCAGGTAACACTTAAATTGAAGGCCATAAGAGGCCTATGTTTAAAAAGTCCCCCCACAGGGAGCGTGGGGAGACGACAATATCGTCTCCCCATGCTGCGGGGGACTTTTTAACAAGGCCTCTGTATGGCCTTTAATTTTAGCTACTTTCGCTCCGCCACTCTGCCATGGGCCCCTGTACCCCCCCCTCATCTGCGCCAGCCCGTAATTC